>APFE031513069.1:0-17281 GCA_000404065.3 Pinus taeda
TTTTTGTTGCCCTCATTTCCCATTTATCTTTGAATTGTTCTTTGCATCTGGAAGCACAAAACAATTTAGTGAAACAGAAAATGAATACATAATTGAATGAAACCACGAAAACCCATAAAGATTGTAGAGCATTTTATTTCAATGGAATACAAAAGACATTAATAACTGCAGACTAGATGGATTAAATTTAGTAATACACGAAAAATACACAAAACCAGGGTATGATACACGTGTTTGTCTCTATATTTCTTTAAAGGATTGCATCTGCGATTGCACAGTGACAATAGACAAAGGTAAGGAAAGGATCTATCCATAATACTAAACTCCATAGAATTCAATTTTCAATTTCTTTGTAATCATTGATTGGTCCAGCAGTAAGAAATGTCATTTTGTGTGCAATTTTTTCCCCTCCATTTAACGCATATCATCTCTTTTTACAGGCACAATCCGAGCATTCAAAATGAATATCACCCGAGCTTCCAAAATGATAGAGAACAGATTTCAATAAATAAAACCAAACATCCAGAACTCCACAAATTAAAAGAAGCAGCAAACATAAAAATTAAAACCCACCTCAAAGAATGATCAAAACCCAACTCAAAGAATTCAATGCCGAACCAAATATGACAGACTGAAAAACTGTATTGCCGGGTGAGAAAACTTGATGCAGACCCCATTGAAACGAAATCGTCAGTATTCAATGTCAAATCCTTCACTTCCTGTTATAGATCGGACGGGCCAGACGATTAAAAAAAAATAAGAATATTAAGGAAAGATTGAAGACAAGAGAAGGCTGGGAAGGGGCTACATACATACATATTAGGCATCACTTTAGTCTGGCACACTGGAAAAGGCGCAGCTTCGGCCCTAGCCATGGGAGCGAGCCAGTCGAATCACTGCCCCGTATCTTGCCCAAACCTAAAGAGGCAGCCCATCGAACTTTGAACTGTATGAGCGGTTCGGTCTGAACCTAAGGTTGGGCATGCTTCCTGAATATGGCCTCCAAGGACTTCTGTTCAGTACCATAATGGGAAAGCAAGATTCTGCCTAGCTGATTGAGAGCTAAAGGTTTTGGTTTACCTGACCTGCACGCAACCTGATATAAAAGCACATAGATAGAAGAAAGTTTGTGTATGGTAGTAAGAATATCAATGCAGGTCGATAATTGTTCAACTAACAATACTTAATTTATGTATCTTACTGCCCTTTCTGCGAAGGGCACATAGTAGATAAAGTTGCCTTGAAGCGGGTGCCTCGTGTAAATGCTCTGTAAATAAAGTAATCAATGGCAGGCTGAACGGCTGTGTATTCTGCATCTACCAGCAAAGGAAGCGAAATGACCTCGCAGGCTCAACAGAGCTGAAACAGCCTTTGCTCCGTTGAAATTTAATCATTTTCCTCGGTGGAGATCAATGGCTCAGGCGCAGAGCATGTGTGGTAAGTAGGGCTTGACTAAGCAAGAACAGGCAAAGCTTCTGCCTTCCAGTGCAGTCTGAAGGTTGGATGGCGTTGCTGCCATCTTAGCAAGTGGCTGATTCTTTCCTAAAGAGCAAGAGGACAGATGGCCATGATTTTCACACAGTCAAAAACTTACCAAAATCTTGCGTTTTGCCAAAACAAGCACTCAGTCTTTTTGGATTTTCTGTGCTTTTTTGATTTTCTGTTGTTTCTTTTTCCTGGTTTAGATCAACGGTGGAAAGTGTGTCATCTAATTCAACGGATTAGATTAAAAGTGTTGACGAAAAGTTGATTCATAGGAAAGGTGATTTTCTGTTGTTTCTTTTTCCTGGTTTAGATCAACGGTGGAAAGTGTGTCATCTAATTCAACGGATTAGATTAAAAGTTTTGACGAAAAGTTGATTCATAGGAAAGGCCTATCGGCCTAATTAAAAGTGTTGACGAAAAGTTGATTCATAGGAAAGGCCTATCGGCCTAAAAATAATATAAATAGATTACTCTCCATGTAAAAATATGTATTTTGATATCTACTTTATAGGGAATCCTACAGATCCACATATCGATCATCGCATATTTTTTATTAAATATATTTAAGTAGGATTATAGTACATATTCAAATACAATAATAATTAATTTTATAAGCATTAATTAAATATTTATAAGTGTGGAAAGGAAAAAGAACTAGGAGAATTTTAATTTTTACATTTTTATTTAACGAAACGTTAATAATTATATTAATTAAAATGAATTTATATTTTGTTCATATATTTATTTAATATATAATTTAAAAATTAAATATTTTATATTTGATTGGAATATGTTTTGAAATTAATTTGTGTTGGTTTTAAAAAGTTTATTTTTTTTACTTTATTAACGACTCAGATTCAGAGGGCAATTCATAAGCAGTGAAAGATTGTCTCTTTTATGGTCAGGGAATATTTTAGGTGACATAGTTTTTCCTTGAATAAAGTGATGAGTCAACCTATATTACTACTCATTTGACAACGAGTTATGATAAATTTTCCCACTTGTAAAAAAAAAATATAATTATAAAATTTCCTTTATATATAATATTATTAAATTTGAAATTTTAAATAAAAATTTAAATTAATAAAATTAATAATTACTAAAAAAATTGGCATTTAAAGATTAATTTGATATCTATCATATTTCAACAAATTGTATCTATTATATTGGTATTTGTTTCCCTACATCTGATGATGATGGTTAACGTCTACTGAGACCAAACATTGGTCTATCGGACCTAAAGAAGCAAATTATTTATTTTGATTTAGGATTTTATTCATATGCTCAAAAAGCTTGGAGAGAAGCCTCCCAAGCTCACTATAATTTTGATATTGTAAAAGGCTAGGAATGTCAGTATTGCTACAAAGATTGTGAAACTGAGATTTAATGTGGTTGTACGCGGGGCACTCTAAGAGGAAGTGGTTTTCATCCTCGATGTTCCTATTCTCACATATATGGCAGATCCTTTCCATCCATGGCGTTTTAGGAACTTCCCAACGACCTGTTTCACTATGGAGCTCATGAGAATTAGTTCTAATCTTTGCTATATTAATTTTCTTCTTTGAGCTATTTAAAATAGAGAGATACTTTTGATCTTCTAGGGTGGGGTTAATGACCTTCTTATAATAAAAACCCTCAGATAGCTACACTAGTTTTCCCACATTGGGTTTTTCTGGGGACATTGGTCCAAAAATAATGGTGTCATGTGGTGTGTTTGTTCTTGTTTCTTTTAGTTACTGATCTATAATATGTTGAGCATGCACTGGTGTTTATTTTCAGTATTTACTTTGTAAATAACTTGTTAAAGAAAAAGAACAAGTAGGTAGGAGTAAATCAGAAAAAGTGCATGAAGGGTTTCTAAACTAAGTAAACCTAGAAACTTCAACATCCCTTTGGCTATTCAGTTATAGAGATAAAAATATACAGGCAGAAAGCTAAGTGAGATTACCTCACTTCACCCAACAAAATCTCTCCGTTCTGGCAATTGGATTGATTGTCCCCAGGTACAACTGTGCTGCCCCTTCGCAGTAGTTGTGTGGAGCACACTGGGACACTGCGTTAGCACTGCATTGCCTCCTCTGCCTCCTGGAACTCTGACGTCAGCCTTCTGAATCTCACTTCACCCAACAAAATCTCTCTGTTTAGGCAACTGGACTGACTGTCCTTGGGTATAACTATGCTGCCCCTTCACAGTAGCTGTGTGGGCCTGCGTGGAGCACTTTGGGATACTGCGTCAGCACTGCACTACCTCCTCTGCCTTCTGAATCTCACTTCACCCAGCAAAATCTCTCCGTTCCAGCAACTGGACTGACTGTCCCCGCTAGAATTACGCTGCCCCTTAGCAGTCATTGTGTGGGCCTACGTGGAGCACACTGGCACATTGTGTCAGCACTGCACTGCATCCTTTGCCTCCTGGAACTCTGATGTCAGCCTTTTCGGTTGAACTTGCTGCTCATCGTGCTAAATTCGGATTTTTGCTGGAGGGTGGCTCAACCCCTATGCTGGAAATGCATGGGCCCTTCCTGGCCCAGCGGTAGCCTCCCTGGGTCTGCGTTGCCTCCTCTGGCGTCTCTTTGCCTCTCTGTGCTGTATATTTGAGGTCTTGGAGAAGATCCTCTAACCTCAACTATCCCTGCCCCTCTGCTGCAACAGGTAACTTGTTCGATTTTCTCAGCAAAACTCGCCCCAAAAAAACCAAACTGACTGATCTCTCAAGTGTATCACTAACTGACCCTCAAGCCTCTTCTTATACTTTTTCTGTTGATGAATCAACGTCCGAGATTAAGTCCCTAATCAACGGCTAAGATTAAAACGGACTTGATCCTTGTCACTTAGAAGTTTCTCGCCCATATTCTTATTAATACCCATTAATATTTTTATTTTCCTAAGTTTAGACTTAGGAACCCATTAAAAATATTAATTATTTTAATAACTCCTCATTCAAGTGAAATTTCTCCAAACGATTTTTGGGTCTTGGAGATCTCATGTGTTCTAGCCCCTCCAAAAAATTTCGGAGCTAGAGCACATCCGATGCTAGCCAAAATCAACAAAATGTAGCTGGTGCATTACATAGGCCAATTGGCATGACTGACGACTCATATAAACCTTGCCTGGTTTTGCAGGCGGTGTTCCATGTATCTTCTTCTTTGACTCAAACCTGGTGATATCCAAACTTCAAGTCTAACTTGGTGAACTACTTTTCTTGCTGCAACGAATCTAGCAGATCATCTGTCCTGGGCAGTGGGTATCTGTTCTTGAGCATGAGTTTGTTCAACGCCCTTTAATGTATACACAATCACCAAGTCCCATCCTTTTTCGGCATAATGATGATGGGTGACCCACATTGTGATGTAGTTGGTCGAATGACTCCTTGTTCTAGTAGCTGCTACAACTGTTTCTTCACCTCGCTTCTATAACAAACTGTCTGTACAACCTAATATTTGGCACTGGGGAGTCTGGCAATAGCTGGATCTCATGCTCCACTTCTCTTTTTGGTGGTAACTGTTTAGGCTCTCGGAACACATCCTTGTATGCCTATAATAAATCCTCCAATTGTTGTTTCTGTTTCTTAGTACACCCCTCCAGGGATGCCTTGCCTCTTATTGACTCCTCTTCAAATTGGCTTTCTCTTAAAAACAATAAAACATACTTCTTGTTGGAACTGATCAATTTCTTGGCTTGGTTGACACTTACTAGTGAGATTTTCCACTTGCCTTTGTGCACGTTGATGATGAACGATTTTACATCCTTGACGAGTCCATACTGGTTGACTCTCCTCATGAATATTGCATCACGCATGTACATTAATGGACTCCCAAACACAACTCCACATACATCAAGGGGAACCACATATAGGTCTACTTCATCAATAAAATCATCACTGATAGCAAATCTAATTTTACACTATTTTGTTACCTTCAACTCCGCATCCTTATTTACCCATCCCAATGGATATGGGTTTGGATGATCACAAACTTCCAGCCCCAACTTCTTAACTAGCTCTGTTGTAATGAGATTCGCCTGTGATCCTGAGTCAAATAGAGCATCAATCTTTTTCTTCTTGACCTATATCTTTATATGGAAGAGTTTGGTCATTTCTTTCTCTTCCTGTTGCTGAAGGCTACTCAGATTCACCTCCTTCTATACTGACATACAAACGATCTTCTCATCCATCCGAGCTGCTTTCAACTTGGTTGCTCGAATCAATGGCCATGAGATTCTTCTTCTTGTTATCTTTCTTCTTGTTCTTCGGGTTTAGCTCTGGATGCAACTTCTAACATTTTTCCTCTGTATGGCCATCGATGGTGCAGTGCTTGCTAGGATCTTTGCATTAGTGTGTTGTGGTTGCCGTCTTCTTATCTTTTCCCCCTTTTTGCTTCTTCTTCCCCTCCTTAGAAGATTCTTGTTGCTCCTTTTGCTTCGATCCACTTGATTGTGCTCTCTTCAGGCCTATGTTCTCCAGGTACTATGCTTGTACCCAAGTCTCGTCCACCCATTTGGGCTTGAACAACATCACTTGCTTACGCATATTGTGGTGCATACCCCCCAAATATTTGAGGAGTACATCTAGGTTCTTTGAAGAGATACCCAACATTATAGCCATCTTCCTAAATTCCGTGCTGTACTCTTGCACGCTTTGGCCCGACTTTGCCTGAAGTAATGCCACTGGATCCACTCGTCCTCCACGTACCTAATGAAATAAAATTGACTTAATGAGGGTGTTGAAATCCTCCCACTTAGTCACTGGAGGTTCTCCGTCCAATCTTAGGGTTTCCATGTGGCTCTCCCACCAAGTTAGTGCATGGCACTCTAATTTCAGCCGCGGGAATGAGATCTTTTCCCTTCCTCGATCTGGACACCGAAATAAACTTCCAGTTGCTGCAACCAGTGGTTCAACTTCAGAGCGTCGATCTCACCGTGGTACAACTTGATATCAATTTTTGGTCCCTTTCTAAACAGGGACTGTGATTGGTTCACAACACTCGAATTGGGTTGATCATTTTCAAGTCCTTTCTTCCACTGGTCCTCTGTTTCTTCCCGATCTTCTAATCCCTGTTTTGATTTGTCGTTTGCATTTGAACCCCCATCTTCTCCAAATATCCCTAGCTTGCTATTCAAGGCCGCCTTGAGGAGGCTTACATTGCGGTTCACATCTGCGAATTGTTGTTCCAACTGCGAAAACCTCACCTCTGCAGGATCACGAGGTTCGTTTACAGATTCATCGACCATGATTAGGGTTTTAAGATTTTCGGCGTCGCCGATCTAGATCCTTGCAATCTCCCCAAAATGCCCAAAGAAACCTGCTTTGATACCTAATGGTCCGTAAACTGCCATGGATATTCCACTAGACAATTCGTCACCATAGATCTAATAATAATATATTAAAATACTGAATTGTTACACTATTACAATTTATATTAAAATTCTAGATCTGTAGATTCAACTAGAATTAGTGCATGCATGCGAATGGAAATTATGCAGAAAAGTAAAGAACGACAAAATAAGCTCACACACACATAAGACACAAGATATGATCTCTGGGAAACCATTTCGGGAGAAAACCCAACTGGAAGGTCAGGCCGCTTCGCTCTTTCTCTGTCTGGAAATATGGCTGCAAGTACAAAAAAGTATTGCCTGTGGCCCATGGGTTGCTACAGTGCACAACTCCTCTCTGTGTGTTCTACCTCCTATCTCTCCTGGCTATCTTTTCTCAACTATGGAACAAAATGCTCTTGAAAGAATGGAATGCCTCTTCCTCCTAGTGGCCCAGTTATAACGCAATCCGATAGCCTACTAGTGTTTAGGTTTGACTACATCAACTCTTAACTAGAGTTACGTTATAGACTCTTCTAGAGTCTTTTACATCACAATTACGTGGCTAGCCCCTTTTCCATGAACAATGGGGGTTGACGCGACATCCTCCTGAACTATAGGTGTGAAAACATGAAGGTGAACTTTTGAGTGGCATAACTTTTGCATATAGACTTTGATTGATGCGCTTTTTGCGCCGTTGGAAAGATCTCTGTGTGTAGAATAGCATGAAATGGTGTGGCGTTATTGTGACAAAGTTTTTCCCCCAAAAAATGTCATTTGATGCCTCAAAACACTCCCGAAATGCTTCAGACCCCATTTTGCCAAATTGAGTCCCGTTGGTAAAAACAGTTCTGTGCGCTGATTCCTCCACTTTTTCCACTCCAAATGCATCGAGATGGATGAAAAAAATATAATGATCCAATCCGGATCAGGTGATGGTGTGGAAACATTTGCAAAGCAAATGGAATAGGTTCATGTGCAAGTCTAGCACAATATGAATGAAAAAAGCATATAGTATAAGGACTATGTTGGTTTGGGGAAATATTTAATTCATTTGTATTGAGTGACTAGGTTATGGTGCATATGAAGAAAGAGTACTATCTTGTGAGTGCATACAACAAGATGAATGAATATGAATAATATCATGCTTTGTAGGATAAAGAGGAAGTTTGGCAATTTTGCATATGAGATGGTTATTAGGATAAACAAAAATCAAACACAAAGAAATCCAAGATAGAATTGAGATAGTTCTCGGTATCATTGTTTAATGGAGAAGTGAAAGCATTCTTCTAAATGTTGATTTCTGTAGCAGAGATCCACCTAGAGATGATTTAATTAAAATAATTAACTTTTTAAAATGGTTCCCTAAGTGTAAACTGAGGAAATCTGGTTAATTAAAGGGTATTAATGAAATCTGGTGTGAATCTTCTAGAAGAAGATGACGATCAACTCCTAGTTATTCTCAACCTTTGATTATGTTTTAATCTTGGCCGTTGGTACTCCAACGAGGGACTATAAGAAGGAGCTTGATGGGCACTTGGAGAACACATCGAGTGAGAAAGATGAAGAGATTGAATTTCTCAAGAGTAGCAACACTGGGTTGCCGGAGTGAGATCGAGTGATCTTCTTGCAGTGAGGGGTAGGGATAGTAGTTCAAAGGAGGGTTTTCCAGATCTGGAGAGTATAAGGTGGAGAAGGCATAGAGAGGTTCAGAGAGGCAGTGCAGTGCCACACAGAGGTAGTGCAGAGCTTCAGAGGGAGTTCGAAATTCAACTGGGATAGTTGACATCTAGTGCCAGCAGCTGGGGTGTGAGACTAGAGGGCCAGAGGGTTGAATTTCTAGACAATAGGAGATCAGAGGAGGAGGTGATGTAGAGCCTAGAGGCCATGATGCATATCTGCATAGGTTGACGCAGAGGCTGCGCAGAGGCAGCGTGGGGCTAGCTATCCAGAGGCTGCATCAGATCCGGATTGCCAGTAACAGTGTGAGATTTTTCTCACTGACTCTTTGCCAGTTTATTCTCTGTATTAGATTGCTAGTTTGGGCATATAATGATTTGTACTTAGAAACTACCACATAATAATAAAACCCTCATCTGCCGCACTGATTTTCCCAAGTTGAGTTTTTCCGGGGACATTGCCCAAAAATCACTGTGTAAATGTGTGTGTGCTTATTTCTCTCTAGTGCAGTATTTAGTTTCCACAATATTTATTTTGTGTCAGCTGCAGTGTATGTATTTCAATATTTGCTATAGAAAACTACAAGTAATTTGTTTAATGGAATTTAACAAATAGGAGAACTATCATCAGTTTGATGTAGTAGGAATCAGGTCATCGATTTTTCACACTAAAGGGTTACATACTATGTTGCAGGAAACACCACACCTCTTGTACCAATCACGTTTCCTATCAAGACACTGAAGTGTGCTTGAAATAATCCACACAATGCATTTTGTAAAAAAAAATAAAAATAATAATAATAATAAATAAATAAATTGGTTTTACCTTAATTTGATTTCTATGACCCACAATTTTGGTTCTAATGCCTAATTAAAGGTTAATTATGAATTAATGAAACTTCTAGAAGCTTCTAAGACTAGACAATTTTCTTTATAAGAAGGTTTCACTCTCTCTTTGCACCAAAAATGCTGTCAATTAATGGTAATGTTAAATTCTTAAACATTCCTTTGTCTTTCCTTTCTATCCTTTTACTTTTTCTTTCTTATCCTTTTACTTTATTTTTCCTTTTAGAACTTTTGCTTAATATTTTAGCATTACCATTAATTGTTTCCAGGATGTTTGGCATTGGTTCCAACCTCATTGGACTTCATGAATTGCATATCCTATTCAAATTTGACCAGACTTAAAAGTTTTCAGGATTTCAAGATTGGGAGGATTTCAAGATTTTCATTGGATTTTATCATGTATGCGAGCTATGGGATTAAAATTTTATCCAAAGCACCAACCTTTTCATGCACCTCGATGTTGGTGGTATCAATTGTTAAGCTCCTTTGTCATGGCTTTAGCAATACCTCCATGTTGGTGGTATTGATTTTTAATCTCCTTTGTCATGTCTTTTGCAAAAATGTAGCTTTCACTTAAATCAAAATCATTGATTAGAATCTTAAGCTTTTTCTACCATATTTTAAAGCTTGAATTAGGCAATGCCATCAAAATTGGGTGGTGTTGATTGGTCTCCCTAGAGGATCAAGGTAGAAGCAAAGGGTGACACCATTGATAAGAATCCCCATATAAGCAATGGTGGAACATTGCTTGTCATCTGTGTTTGTCATGTAAATGTTCTTGCTGATTGTAACGAACCATTTCGATCTATACGCAAAAGAGTATAAGCATGCATACGATGTATGCATATTATAGCTACATATGCATACATCGCATGCCTTGCACTTGATCTGAAATGATCATATGCTAAAACTGAAGTAGAATTGATTATGCCAACAGTGAAATGAATGTTAACTCAAAGTGTTGAAAACGTGAGAACTGCTTAAGAAGGACTTTACGATAGATGAGAAAACATAAGTAAGATGCAAAACTGAAGTGAAAACAACAAATACATAGCGATACCAGACAACAAGATTGATTACAGAGTTCGTCTCCGGGTCCGCTTTCAAGATGGGCGACTGCTTTATTAGGATTGATTCCGAAGAGGTTGATTACACAACAAATTGACCAAACTGAATGTGCACGCAGGCTCTTCTGGTCACTGTCATAAGAAAGCTCTATGAACCAGCTTTCCAACGCCTATCTCGGTTTCCAATTTCGACTCTTGATGCCCCTGTTACGCTGAAAACAAAATCAAGTATATCCTCCATAACCTGCACATAAAACTCAAAGCCACTCCATCTTTTTTTCAATGAGCAAAACAACCTTTTAAAACCCTGCAAGTACATTCGAACTCCCTCACACCGAGTTTAGGAATGAATTAGCTGAAATTAGGGTTTGTTTGGTCTTGGTCTTGTCTTTTTTTGACACCTTAGGGTTCATATGCATGGTCTTTTAATTAATTTTTAAACAAACTGTAACAAAAAACCCAAATCTGGACTTTGGTTATATGCTTATCTGCCAGCGGTTAGCAAACGGCGCGGAAATAGCTTTACTGTTCCATGTGAATAAGACTACTGTGCCACCTCGCCATTATCTCCGGTAGTTCCGGCGTAAACATCTGATGGACAACTATCTGCGGCTTTCCTGTTCACATGCCAACCATAACTCTTGACGGTTAACAATCTCTGTTGTTGTTAAGCTCTGACATCTTCGTTGCTTACATGACTGTCGATGCTGTTATGGTTATCCTATCTGCTGCGGTTAACTCTAACCTTCGCCCGATCTCCTCTGGCCGCTCACATGGCACAGTTCCATCGTAGTTAGCTGATGGCGGTTAGGCACTGATATTAAAGTTTTGCAATGTATTACATAGGCCGAGGGTTCATAACATAGGTTTATGTGGTTTTTTGAATTGTTTTAATACATAGTGTTGTATTGTAATATGCCCGATAGGTTTAGGGCTTAGGGTAATGGTCTAGAACTTAGGTTTAGGTGTTTTAATGTATGGATTTAGGTGTTAGGACTTAGGTTTGATGTATTAGGTTATGGTTTAGACTTTAGGATTGATGTTTTCCTCCATAGGTTTTAGGGCTAGGGTTTAGTCGTAGGTTTTAGCCTTTACATCAAAACCATTTACAACCATTTGTCACAAAGTGACATTCAAAGTTCAAACCCACACACATATTTTCGACACAAAGCTGCATTTGCGACGACATCAGATGACGACAAATCCGTCGAGAACCAAATTCTGCGAGGCAGACGACAAACTCTTGTTGACGACCAAATCCTGACGGAACTGATGACAATCACATGTCGACAACCATGTATCAAACCATCACCATGAAAACCATATACATTATCGGACAACCTGAACCATAAATATCACTGTCGAAGTTGACAACACCGGACATTGAATGATGGCGATGACACTGAACCTGTTCACTAATCTAATGAGATCCTCCTGGAT
Organism: Pinus taeda; assembly: GCA_000404065.3. NCBI lineage: Eukaryota > Viridiplantae > Streptophyta > Pinopsida > Pinales > Pinaceae > Pinus > Pinus taeda. The sequence continues at coordinate 11,831 of APFE031513069.1, forward strand.
CATTCCTCTCCACTTGAAAGCTTTTGGACCACAAAAGTTTGACTAGACAAATAGTAAATGAGGGTAGAGCTCCCTCACTCTCCTCCTTGTCCTGATGATGTACCAATACATTCGATCAACCACCTAAAGGTGATGACCCTGATGATGCTGACCATGGCACATTTTGAATTGGTGATCTGTTCCATCCATCTGCAGTATGAACAAATTGTGAAGATGGTCAAACAACCTGTTATGAACATGGCAATTGATTTCTTTCCACGAAATACCATGAGTTAGTGATTCATAATCATCTTTGAAAACAATCTCTACATGATATTGTTCAATACTATTGACATGTATTACAATCTATATTGTGGAGTGACAGAGACAATCAAAGTTTTTTTTGACATCATACCAGCTACTTGACTTGATATACTTTCCTGATTGCTGATTACTAAGTGAACTTGCTGCAATAAACCCTTCAAGCTATAATATGAAAACTGCTGCAACTTAGTTTGACTTTGAAAGTATTGAAATGGTTGTTGATTTGTTTGAATCACTGTTTCCTTATTTATTAAATGATGTTTCCATTGATTAACACTTTCCTCTGGTGCATAAGTTTTCCTTAGATTTATTGGATACTTTGATAATGCTTTAGAAAAGGCTTTGATATGAAAACAAATGGACTTCCTCTCGACTTGAAAAGAGTCTTCTAAACTGTTTGAAACATGAAATGTTGACACAATACAAGAGAAATGTAACACTGACTTTCCCCAATACTGACCTGCATCCCTGTAACTGTTAATTTCCAAACTTGGATTGAATTGATTAATTTTAACATTAGGAAGAGGAGCTTTAGGCATCAACTGTAATTCATGTTGTATTCCCTGCTTATGAGTAAGATGTTTGGTTTCTTTAAATAGAACTGGAAAAGTTTCTACCTCTTTGATCAAACTATCTAGACTCAGAACTTGAACAAACATCATGTTGATTCTTATGTTGTTCCTTTACACACATGATTGCAAATCTCTTATTTGAACTTATTAATCGCTTCATCTGATTAGCAACAACTAAATTCAAGTGATTTTTACTTTTATGTGCCCTGACAATAAATTCAACTCCATCTTTCTTAAGGTGATATTTATGCTCTCTTCTATAAAATACTGCATCACGATCATAAAGATAAGGACTTCCTAAGACAACTCCACATATGTCTATTGGAAACACATCTAATTCCACTTCATCAATGTAATTCATTGTAATGGCAAATCTTAATCGACACTGTTTTGTGACTTTTATCTGAGTTGATTTATTTAGCCATCCTAATGGGTAAGGTCTTGGATGATTCTGTGTCTCCAAACTCAAATTCTTAACTAAATATTCAGATATTAAATTCGTTTGTGATCCATCGTCACACATTGTATCTATCTTTGTGTGCTTAGATGTTATCCTTATGCTAAATAATTCAACTCTTTATCCTCGTTTGAAGGATTTATGTTTAATGAAGATGCAATAGTATTCGAAATTGAACCAGTGTTAGAAGTTTTACCTGTCCTAACCATGGCAATTATCCTCCTTTCGTCATCTGAATCAGAAGCTAGATCTTGCTGGACTGCTGCAATTGCTTTCTTGTCATCTTTCTCTTTAAGGAACTTCTTGGGCTTAAGTTCTGGATGAAGTTTCCAACAATTAGATTCATCATGACCGATTCTCTAGTAATGAGAACAGGTAGGTCTTTCCTTCTGAGCTATCACTGATTTCTTTCTCTTCGAATTGTTCTTCCCCTTACTGTCATTGGAATCTTTGATTTCCAACTCTTTGGATGATTGCAATGAAAACTTGAATGGTCTGCCACCTGATTCAATATGTATAGCTTGAACACACACTTCATCAAAATCATCAGGATTAAACATCAATAAAGTATGTTGCAAATATGAATGTAAACTGCCGATGTATTTTAATAAAGTTTCACGTGTATCTAATGAAATACCAAGCGCCAATGCTTTCTTTCTGAACTCTTGAGTAAACTCCGAACACTCTGCCCTTTACCTTGCCTCAAAGGATGCCAATGAATAACAACTTGTTGCATGTATCCTAAAGGATAGAATTGCTTCCTAAGAGTTTTTAAAAACTTAGACTATGAAGAGATGACTTTTCCTTTCTGCTTTACATCTATTTGAGTTTTACTTTCCCACTAGATTAAAGCTGTTCCCCCCATTCTAAGTGTAGCTAGCTGAATTTTCGTTTTATCGTTAGAAATGTTTTGAATACGACAATATACTTCTAACTGTTTAATCCAGTTATCTAGCTTTTCAGGATTCATTTCGCCATCATAAATAGGTAATTGAAATTTTACATCAAGTTTTAAAATAGATGATTTCTTAGATTTCTTTTCTATTTCAGATTCTGCACTGGAAGAAGAAGAAGATGATGATGATGGAGATGATGGAGGTGAAGGTGGCTTATCAGCCTTGCCTTTACCTTTGTCCTTCTTTGATGTCTTTGAAGAAGAAGCTGCATCTCTCGCCTTCTTATCTTCGTAGAGTTCTCCCAACATTTGCTGCATAGTCAAGAATGCTTGCTGAAACTGTTCATCGCTCATTTTAGTTTCTGGCATTTCACCTGCATCAGATCCTGTCATGGTCGACTTATGAACGACTCTTCGCTTTCCAATCCCTGGATCAATCTGCTCGAGGATTCTTTCTCCACGTTGCGACTTTGACCTGGTTATCATTCAATGGAAAATTTTACAAATGCAACCTGCTCTGATACCAAATTATATGATCTGAAATGATCATATGCTAAAACTGAAGTAGAATTGATTATGCCAACAGTGAAATGAATGTTAACTTAAAGTGCTGAAAACGTGAGAACTGCTTGAGAAGGACTTTACGATAGATGAGAAAACATAAGTAAGATGCAAAACTGAAGTGAAAATAACAAATACACAACAATACCAGACAACAAGATTGATTACGAAGTTTGTCCTTGATGGACTACGTCTCTGGGTCCGCTTTCAAGATGGGCGACTGCTTTATTAGGATTGATTTTGAAGAGGTTGATTACACAGCAAATTGACCAAAATGAATGTGCACGCCTATGTTGCAGGAAACGTGGGGCAGGAGGGCGTTTCCGTACGGAAACGGGTACGAAAATCTGAACCGCGTTTGGTACGGCCCTGAAACGCGTTTTAGGCCGTACTGCCACGTTTCACGAAACTGAAACGTGGCCAGTACGGCCTGAAACGCGTTTCATGGCCGTACGACCCACATTTCAGCATTTACTTGTGTTTTATTTTTTATTTTTAATTTGTTTTCTAATCTATTCTTACGTTAGCCTACTGACTTCTAGTTGCTTCCAGATGCTTGTCTAAAGTTATAAAAGTGAACTTTTGCCCTAGTGTTGATATGCAGTTCATGGTAATGTTAAATTCTTAAAGTAAAAGTGATATTCTCCTTTATTTTTCATTTTCATCCTTTTAATTAAATTTTTAACATTACCATGAAATGACTCAGGATGTTTGAGAGTGGTTTCGCCCTAATTGGATTTCATATGGAGAAAGTAGAATTTTAGATCTCACTCAAAATCCAGTAGACTTATCTGTTTTTTAGGATTTCAGGATTGGGGGGATTGCAATGTTTCCATAGGATTTTATCATGTACTAGGGTATGGAACCTGTATTTAATCAAGAGAACCAAGCCCTCTATGCAGGGGAGACTCCCAATAATCAAGAGAATGTAGGGTACAAGGGTATGAAACTTGTATTTAATCAAGAGCACTAAGTTCGTTCGACTATGTAGGAGGAGACTCCCAATCAAGCACGAAACAAAAAATTAGAAATTTCTCGTGGCTGATTTTGGATATTTCTATTTTCATTATGTGATTATTCATGAGTAAATGTGATGTAAATTTAGATACTTATAGTTTGTGCATTGACAATTGACAATTTTATCATAGTGTAATAAATTAGAATGTACATATATGCTTTATGATTGCACATATTTCTTAAATGTCCTAAAATATATATATATATATATTCGTGTTTCCCTGTTTTTAAAATTTGGGGAGGTCATGTTTCGTATCGCTTCCCGTTTCGGAAACTCGTACCCATTTCCCCGTTTCGTGCAACCTTGGTGCACGCAGGCACTTCTGGTCATTATCATAAGAAATCTCTCTGAACCAAATTTCCAACGTCTGTCTCGGTTTCCAATTCCAACTCCTGATGCCCCTGTTACACTGAAAACAAAATCGACTGTATCCTCGAGAACCTGCACATAAAACTCAAAACCACTCCATCTTTTCTTCAATGAGCAAAACAACCTTTTAAAACCCTGCAAGTACATTCGAACTCCCTCACACCAAGTTTAGGAATGAATTCGCTGAAATTAGGGTTTGTTTGGTCTCAGTCTTGTCTTTGTTTGACACCTTAGGGTTCATATGCATGGTCTTTTTAATTAATTTTTAAACAAACTGTAACAAAAAACCCAAATCTGGACTTTGGTTGTATGCTTATCTGATAACGGTTGGCAAACGGCGCGGAAATAGCTTAACTGTTCCATGTGAACAGGACTATCGTGCCACCTCGCTGTTATCTCCGGCGGTTCTGGCGTAAACATCTTGCGGACAATTGTTTGCGGCTTTCTTGTTCACATGCTAATCGTAACTCCCGACGGTTAACTATCTCTGTGGCGGTTAAGCTTTGACATCTCTGCTGCTCACATGACTGTCGATGCTGTTATGGTTATCCTATCCGCTGTGGTTGACTCTAACCTCCGCCCGATCTCCTTTGGCCACTCACATGGCACAGTTCCGACACGGTTAGCAGATGGCGGTTAGGGATTGATATTAAAGTTTTGCAATTTATTACATAGGCCGAGGGTTTATATCATAGGTTTATGTGTTTTTTTGAATTGCTTTAATACATAGTGTTGTAGTGTAATATGCTCGATAGGTTTAGGACTTAGGGTAATGGTCTAGAACTTAGGTCTAGGTGTTTTAATCTATGGATTTAGGTGTTAGGACTTAGGTTTGATGTATTAGGTTATGGTTTAGACTTTAGGATTGATGTTTTCCTCCATAGCTTTTAGGGCTAGGGTTTAGTCATAGGTTTTAGCCTTTACATCAAAACCATTTACAACCATTTGCTACAAAGTGACATTCAAACCCACACACATATCTTCGACACAAAGCTACATTTGTGATGACATCACATGACAACAAATCCATTGACAACTAAATCCTGTAAGATGGACGACAAACTCTTGTTGACAGCCAAATCCTGACGGAACTGACAACAATCACATGTCGACACCCAGGTATCAAACCATCACCATGAAAACTATATACATTACTGGATGATCTAGGTGGATGTTGGTGGCCACCCACCTGTCCTATTTGGACCCCCGCAACTCTCTTTCAGCTTTTTAGTTTCTGTAATTGTAGCACAATTTACTATTTTTAGCAGTTTTTTAT
>APFE031513069.1:20952-52323 GCA_000404065.3 Pinus taeda
GTTTTGGAATGTGAAGGGTTTTCCATTGTTTCTCAACAATAAATAGGCCTTTGAGCCTCATTGTAACACAGTTCAGAGGCATGTAGCGACCACATCTCTTCCCAGAGATAAGCTACCATCGCCCTCGCTGGTTTATTTCCATTTCTGGTTGTAAGCATATTTCAGTATTTTCCATTAATGAAATGAAGTATTATTTCGCTGCATTTTTGTGTATATGGTTATCGCTGTATTTTATTGCGTTCCTGTTTAAATCCGGATCACTGGACAACCTGAACCATAAACATGACTGTTGAAGCTGACGACACCGTACACTGAAAGCTGACGACGACACTGAACCTGTGCAACTTATCTGACGAGATCCTCCTAGATCAACACTAGTATACTTATTAAATAATTAGGAAAAATGTTTAAATGAATGAAAATGGGCTAAATACCTAAATTATTGAGACGAGAGATATTACTTAAAATTCGACATTCAGAATATACATATTAAATACTACGTACTGATTATGTTGTTAAATAAAATTTACAATTCCAATCCTTCTAATGTAAATATTGAACACTATAGATTTAAAGTTATAAGTTAATTATTGTTAATTATATATATCTATAAAATTATTATTTATAAGTTAAATTTCTAAATTAATATAACAAACATTTGATATATATATGTATGACTATTCATTTTTATATATTATAATTAAGTTTTATAAAAGTTAAAACTATTAAATTTAAACATAACAAACATAACAATATATACATACCTACCCTCACCTCCCGGTTACATGTAAAGCTATGACTGCCAAATAAAAATCTGATGAGGGGCGGTGGAAGAGGGCAGTGACCGCTTAGGAAGGGTATTTATCCTGAGTACGCAGAGACATTGGAGGAGGGATTTTCGGGGTAAGAAAGACTAGAAGGAGGACAAAAGATCTGAATTAGAGCTGGAGATTCGATTCAAAGCTGTATATTCGAACCAAAACTTGAGATTTGAGCAATTATTCTTGATGCTTTTGGGCACGGGGGCCAAAATACCTCAATTGGGAATTATTTTGGAGTTGGGTACCAAGGTTGTGCTCAGCTTGGCTGGGAGGATTTGGTCATTTGTTATCGGGAGCAATTGAAGCTACATCAGCACGGAATCAACGTCAAACTCGTAAACCAGGTATGTATATGTGAATTAAATTGATAAATTATGCCTAGATTGTAATTGGTAAACTTTGTAGAAATTAGTGGTTTAAATTGTGTTTGGTCTTCACAACTAGTATCAGAGCGAGGTTTTCAAATTTTGTGGATCTTAGGGCCTCTTTTGAATCATCTATGTGATTTTTCAAACAAGTATTGCTGCCTCCTTGTTGCAGTGATTTAACACTGGACATTATTGTTGGTTTCACAACTTAGGGCTTTACAATCTGTTATTATTGCTAAAACACTTTAATGCTACAGTTTGTCATACAGTCTGTCATAGGAAAATTTATTCATATTATAAACTGAAACCCCAACTTGAAATTTAAGTTCCAGTTTGTGATTTTTTGGGATTGTATCGTCTTCACTGAACCATGTTGAGAATTTAACCATGAGCCTTAAGTAAACTTTGCGTCTTTTCCCTATCTGTGGTCATGGGGGATTTACCACTGAATATATATCGTGTTGGGTTGATGATTCAAGGTGATTCACAACCATTTGCATGCTGTAGTTTCCTTTGTGTAAAAACATTAGCCAAATTCTTGCCTTCTGTAAATTTTGTAAATTCTTCAGTTTCAAAAAAATTGTCATTTTCTTCATAAGAAATGCACATTTTTATTAAAAATTATTCAATAATATATATCATATACGGATAAGGGATTTCTAAGGTAGGAGCGACATCATTAGATTTTATTTTTAATTAAATACAAGCTTATAATATATTAGTAACATAACTCTACCAATTTGTAATAAATGTTTGCGAATGAAATGTTGTATATAAATAGCCCTCGGTACATGGGCAATTAACGACAAAGATATCTGAGCCACCTTGCAGCCTAACTGTGACTTGGGAGAGCCAAACACGCGATTAGCGTTAATGCCCGAAATGGTATCTTAAAATTTGCTGTTGATTTATTGCTGGCGTCGACAACAAGGTTCGAACTTGCACTAGTGAAGCACAACAAATTTAAATTTTTTTTAATAATAATAGCCTACCAACTGCTCAAGCCCTGAAATTGGCTCTCTTAAAACTCACATTGTCGATGCTACAATACATCTCGGAAATAAAATTGTTTAAAAAAAATTCTCTACGTTGCATTACATGAGATTATGGGTCCAAACCTTAGGTGGGGGACTCATGTCTATCGATCGGCATGCGTGTAAAGCCAACGAGCAAAAAGAAAATGATACTCGGTTAAGTTTGGTAGCTTTAGACTCAAGTTTAATTCCCTTAAATGAGTTTAGTGCTACCTAGAATCGGGTTAGTTTAATATAATATTATTTTTTAAATAGAATAAAAAATATATTTAGAAGTTGGCCGTCACATAAAAAGTCAGGATTTTGCAACTCTGTGAGTGGCACAAGCTTCTGTTGTACAGTTGGCAAGCCATATATCAGCTGATCAGGCTGTTGCCAGTATGGGGATAGAAGCTGGCAACGTTCCTCACACCTCCAAAAAGCGTTCCTCACTCCTCCAAAAGCCTTCTAGATCCCAAGAGTAAGAGTTGAACCTTAACTTGCTCGTTAATAAGTTAAATCCAATTCTTTGTTTCCAAATCTATGTAAATAATTATGTAAATAATGTGTTGATTTGGGGTAGCATCAGATGTGCTCTAGCCATGAAAATTGGTGGAGAGGCTAAGGCACATGAGATCTCCAAGACCCAGAAATGGTTTGGATAGATTGTATCTGGTTTGGGAGATATTAAAATAATTAATATTTTTAATGGAGTTCGTAAGTCTAAACTTAGGAAAAATAAAATATTAATGGGTATTAATATAAAACTGGGTTAGACGGTTCCAAAAGTCATGGATCAAGCTAAATCTAATCTTAGCCTTTGATTAGAGATTTAATCTTGACTGTTGAAAGACCAACAGGAAAAGTATAAGAGGAGGCTTGAGGGTTAGTTGGAGAACACACTAGAGTGATCAGTCATTCGATTTGCTAGAGCGGGGTTTCCAAGCAAAGTCGAATCAGTGATCAACAACGAGGGGCAATAAGCACTGAACGTAGAGGTAGAGATAATGCCGAGAGACCATCGCAAAGGTAGAGAGCGAGAAGCAACAAGTAGAGCAGGCCACGCAGAGCCCAACAGAGACAACGCAGAGGCCTGAGGGCCCGTGTCATCCACGTTGAGCTAGTAGGAGTGACGCAGAGGTTCCCTGAGGTTGTGCGGTGCCTCAGAAGGCTGATGCAGAGGGTTCTGAGGTTGACGCAGAGCAACAGGAGGCTGACACAGTGCTTTAGTGGTGCCTTGAGAGGGTTTCGTGGGACAGGTTTTCTGAATACTTGTTTCCGAATAGAGAGGTATTACTGCCAGTTGTTTTCTCTGTCAGGTGAGCCAGTTTGGCACCTAGTTGTACTCAAGGAAATACTGCATAATAATAAACCCTCAAAATAGTTGCACTAGTTTTCCCGGATTGGGTTTTTCCGAGGACATTTGTCCAAAAATAATGGTGTCACTTGTGTGTTTGTTTTCTTTCAGTTGTTGATCTGTAGATGTTGAGACTGTATTGTGTTTATTTTGTTATTTATATGTTTTAAATAACTTGTTCGAAATTAACAAGTAGAAGAAATAAACCAGAAGAATACAGATTAAATTTCTAACGGATAGACTTAGAAATTTCAACATGTTATCAGAGGGTGGTTGCAGGTCACAGGAGAGTCGAAGGCATCAGCGAACCAGAGCATTTGCAGCAGAATCAACTGTCTCGAGTGACAAAAGTTGATCCTTGCAGAAGCGACATAAGGGTTGATGCAGAGAGACTGCATCATCAATCCAGGCTTGAGAGAGGCCAACACAGAGGTTGTGGGGGGAAGAAAAAGGCTCACGCAGAGCCACGCAGAGACCATAAGTTTTGATGCAGTTCGCCAAGGGAGCTATTTTGCCAGTGTTGAGATTGCGCAGAGCCTAGAGGCTCATTTCTTCAGTTGCTGGGGCATAGGAAGTTGTGGGCAGTGTGCGAGAGCGAAGTTGGTGGGGTACTGTGGGCAGAAAAATACCTAACAGGGAAAAACCAAGGTAGAGGGAGTTTCAAACGAGGCGAATTTCTAGCCAAGGAATTCGGATCAGAGTTGCAGGTGCACAGAAGATCGGATAGGTGCAACTTGACGTTTGGTAGAAGGATTTCCAAAAGGGAAATCGAGGCACAGAGGGAGTCCAACAGAGAACTTCTAGGCGGGAAGTAGAGAGACTCAATAAGAGTCAAAGAGAAGACTTCCAGGAGGGAAGTAGAGAGACTCGAAGCAGTCGACAAGAAGAGTAGAGAGATGGTCGTGAATGGACTGAGGGATCAGGACAGGCTCGATGGAGCGTCCAACTTTGTGGTCTGGAATGCCAGGATCTTGTCCATTTTAGATATACATTGCATCAAGGGCTTCACCTTGAGAACAATGGCTATCCTAGTTGACCCGACAACTAATGAGAAGTACGAGGAGGCAATGGCCAAGGCAAAAATGCATCATCCTTGATGGGGTCAAGGATCATGTGGTCCAACATATTGCCATGAAGGAGATGACAAAGGAAATGTGGGACACTGTGAAGACGTCGTACTAGCATACTTCTGTGCAGAGGAAGATGCTACTTGAGAATCAACTGTGGTCATACGAGATGCAAAAGGGGAGCAAATAGATCACTTCCTCAGTTGGTTGAAGGAGATCCGGGACCAACTGACTTCCATAGGAGCCACGCCAGATGAAGAGATAATGGTAAGGACCGCACTTAATGCAGTGTACAAGGAGTGGGAGACATTTGTCTAGAGCATACTAGGCAGGGCAAATCTTCTAGATTGGTAAGAATTGTGGGTGGCTCTTCAGCAAGAGGAGATCAGGCAGTTGAGCAAGACAGGAAGTAGCAGTAAAGGAGTCCGGATCAAGAAGGAAGAGGAAAAGGATGCAACTCTGGGATCTGCGGGAAAGCAGGAGAAGAGGAAGAAGAAGGACCTCTCTAAGGTCAAGTGCTTCCACTGTGGGGAACTGGGTCATTATGCCAACCAGTGATTGAGGAAGAAGAACAAGGGAGAGGTGTCTGGCTCTAAGGTAGCGCCAATGAAGGCAGAGAAGAAAGTCGAGAAGAATGACGATTGTGCCATGAGTGCTCATGTACCTTTAGAGAAGAGGTGGGGAGACATTGAGCTGGAGTCAGTAGGACTACAAGCGATGAGAGGTAGGATCCTTGAGGTACCCAACCTCTTGGATTATACCTTGCTACGGGAACCCCGAAGAGTGAGTAGAAGGACTAGCAGATGTCAGTAGAGACGGATGTGGATGAAGCGGTGGAGAGTGCTACAGTGCATGAGTCCCTGGGCAACGCGAGGCTAGTAGGCTTCAACAATGTGAGAGGCATGAAGAGTGTTGCACCAGTGCAGGATAACACGAAGAGGTGTGCAACGGTGCGAGATGCAGGGAGTTGTTGCAACAATGCAGAGGTCAGTAAAGGGAGCACATGTTAGCGACAAAGAGAGCTTCAACATCGGGGGTGTTTCTAGCCTGACAGGGATGTCAAAAGTTGGGTGGATCAGTTACTTACTTCTCAGTAATTGAGTTGCAATGCAGTAGCATGATGCAACATGATGAGTGGGGGATGCAGTGCAAATGCAATGCTGGGAGGATGGACCAGTAACAACACGGATGATGAGGGAGGTGTCGTATGGATGTAACAGTGGCAGTGGCAGGTACATGGGCAACAGAACAGGATGCAACAGTGCAGAGGATATTGAGCGGGCAGGCCTAGCATCAGCACAGGTACCAGTGCTGGATAATCAGTGTGATTCTCAGTGAGGAGTATTACTAGAGCACAGTCCTCAATAAGAGTGAGTGTTGATTTGGGGTAGCATGGGATGTGCTCTAGCCATGAAAATTGGTGGAGAGGCTAACGCACATGAGATCTCCAAGACCTAGAAATGGTTTGAATAGATTGTACCCGGTTTGGGAGATATTAAAATAATTAATATTTTTAATGGAGTTCCTAAGTCTAAACTTACAAAAATAAAATATTAATGGGTATTAATATAAAACTGGGTTAGAAGGTTCCAAAAGTCATGGATCAAGCCAAATTTAATCTTAGCCGTTGATTAGAGATTTAATCTCGGCCATTGAAAGACCAATAGAAAAGTATAAGAGGAGGCTTGAGGGTTAGTTGGATAACACATCAAAGTGATCTATCATTTGATTTGTTAGAGTGGGGTTGCTAATCAAAGTCGAATCAATGATCAGTGACGAGGGGCAGTGAGTACTGGACAGAGAGGCAGAGATAGTGCCGAGAGACCAGGGCAGAGGTAGAGAGCGAGAAGCAATAGCTAGAGCAGGCCACGCAGAGCCCAACAAAGACAACGCAGAGGCCAGAGGGCCTGCATCATCCACACTGAGCCAGCAAGATTCACGCAGAGGGTCCTAGAGGCTACGCAGTACGTCAGAGGGATGACGCAGAGGGTTCTGAGGCTAATGCAGAGCAACAGGATGATGACACAGTGCTTCAGTGGTGCGGGAGAGGTTTTCTTGTGACATGTTTTTTGAGAGTGAGGTTGGCAGCAGTGCAGTCAGATTCCAATATTCATTGTATTATGTTGAACATAGTTAAATTTAGCTAATTTTGGATGTTTTTCAGTTGCTTCTCTCAACAATTGAGTTGCAACACGGATGCAATGTTAACAATGGCAGTGCTAGCAGCATAGCAGATGCAACATTTGAGAGGGAGCTGTAGTACAGATGCAGCAGTGGCAGTAGCAGTGTCATGGGCAGCGGTACAGTAGTAGCAACATTGCAGAAAGGAGGTGGTTCAGAAACATAGCAACATGCAGGTAGACATTGTTGCTAGAACACTTTCCTCGCTAAGAGGGAGTGTTAGTTTTTGATAGCATCAGAAGTGCTCTAGCCTTCAAAATTGGTGGAGAGGCTAAGGCACATGAGTTCTAGAGAACCCAGAAACTGTTTGGTGAAATTCCACCTGGATTGTATTTTATGAAATTAATTAATATTTTTAATGGGGTTCCTAAGTCTAAACTTAGGGAAATTAAAATATTAATGGGTATTAATCAAAGTATGGGTGAGAATGATCTAGAAGGCGGATCAAGTCATGTTTTAATCTTAGCCATTGATTAGAGACTTAATCTCGACCGTTGAAGACTCAACAAGAAAAGTATAAAATGGAGGCTTGGGGTTCATTTGAAAACACACAGAGAGATTGAGGAAATCGATTTTCTGAGGTGAGAAGTTCTCAGGAGGAAAATCGATTGGGGAGATCTTGCAGCGGAGGGGCAGAGAGAATTTGGGAGGACTTTCCGGAAAATACTGAACAGAGAGGTAGAGAGAGCTTGTATAGAGACAGCGTAGTAGCCGGGAGAACTGATGCAGAAAAGCTGCGTGTCACGCAGTATCCATAATTGTTGGAACAACTGAAATTGCCAGAACTACCATAACTATCGTGAACTGCCAGAATTGCCGGAATTGTCGGGAACTGCCAGAACAACCGGGAGAGCTGACGCAGAGGCAACACAATAGCCGGGAGAGCTGACGCAGAGGCAACACAATAGCCGGGAGAGCTGACGCAGAAAAGTTGTTTGTCACACAGAATCCAGAACTGCCAGAACAACCGAGAGAGCTGACGCAGAGGGAAGAGAAAGTGACGTAGGGTTGATGCAGAGCCAACACAGAAATAGCTGGGGTTAACCAGTTTTGTGTTGGATCAACCATAATTCTGTCGGGTGAAGCGAGGTAAAACTCACTCAAATTTTCCGCCAGTATTTTCTCTGTAAAGGATTGCTAGATGAGCATCCTAGAGTTGTATTCAGATATTTCTCCTGCATAATAATAAACCCTTAGAACTACTGCACTGGTTTTCCCACATTGGATTTTTCTAGGGACTATTGTGTCAAAAAATAAGTGTCCTATGTATCTTGTTAGTTGCTCTGTTTTCTCTTTCATGAGATCAAATATTTAATTAGTGTAGGCTGCAGAAGTGATTTTCTTTAGTATTTAGAAGAAAAACTTGATGAATGTAATTTAAAAATCAAGTAGGTGAAGTAGATTCAGATTTGTTGTAGTAGGGGTTCCTTCAGAGTGTAGGAATTTTCACAGTGCCCAAACTCTTGGATCACGTATGGCTATGGGAGGCCTTAATGACAGTAGCAGAATGACGGGAGTCTGTTGGTGCGAGGGATGATGGAGCGACAGTGGTAGAGCTAGAGTGCCAAAGTTTGAAGCAGCGCAGTAGAGTGTTGCAGCAGTGTAGAAGGCATAGAACAGATACAACAACAACGTAGTAGCATCAGCCTGTCAACACAGATTAGCAGCAGAGGTAGCTTCAACGTCAAGGGGCATCTAGATTGACCAACATGTCAACTTTTGTGTGGCTTTTCAGTTGCTTACTTCTATCTTGTTAGTTGCTCTATTTTCTGTTTCATGAGATCAAATATTTAATTAGTGTAGGCTGCAGAAGTGATTTTCTTTATTATTCAGAAGAAAAACTCGATGAATGTAATTTAAAAATCAAGTAGGTGAAATAGATTCAAATTTGCTGTAGTTGGGGTTCCTTCAGAGTGTAGGAATTTTCACAGTGCCCAAACTCTTGGATCAGGTATGGCTACGGGAGCCCTTAATGGCAGTAGCAGAATGACGGGAGTCAGTTGGTGCGAGGGATGATGGAGCAACAGTGGTAGAGCTAGAGTGTCAAAGTTTGAAGTAGTGCAGTAGAGTGTTGTAGCAGTGTAGAAGGCACAGAACAGATACAACAACAACGTAGTAGCATCAGATTATTAACACAGATTAGCAGCAGAGGTAGCTTCAACGTCAAGGGGCATCCAAACTGACCAGCATGTCAACTTTTGTGTGGCTTTTCAGTTGCTTACTTCTCAGCAACTAAGTTGCAGTGCAGCAGTTAGCAATGGTAGTGCTATGGGTAGCATATTGAGAGGGCGCTGCAGTACAGATGCAACGGTGACAGTGATAGTGTCATGGGCAAGAGTACAGATTGCAACATCGCAGTGGATGAAGGGCAATAGACCGAGCATTAGTGGCTCAGAGGACCGATGCCATGGATCAGTGTGATACTTAAACTGGGAAGTATTGCTAGAGCACGTTCCTTGTTAAGAGGGAGTGTTGATTTTTGGGTAGCATCAGATGTGCTCTAGCTCTGAAATTTTGTGGAGGGGCTAGAACACATTAGATCTCCAAGACTTAGAAATCATTTGGTGGAATTCCACCCGGATTGTATTTTATTAAAATAATTAATATTTTTAATGGGGTTCCTAAGTCTAAACTTAGGAAAATTAAAGTATAAATGAGTATTAATGAAAATATGGGTGAGAAGCTTCTAAGAGACGAGGATCAAGTCTAATTTAATCTTAGCCGTTGATTAGAGATTAGATCACGAGCATTGATTTCTCAACAGGAAAAGTATAAAGGAAGGCTTGGGGTCAGTTGGAGAACACTCATAGGGAGAGCAACACTTGAGCTAATTCGAAATTCTAGGGGAGGGTTTGCTAAGAATTTCAGAGTGAACTTATTGTGCAGAGAGGGGCAGTTCGGTAGAGGGACTTCTGTCCAATGCTGACAATACATAGCAGAGAGGCAGAGCAACACAGGGGAGAGACAACGCAGCTCCAGAAAGGGTGACGCAGAGGGTGGAGGGCTGACGCAGTCACTTAGAGGCAGCGCTCGGGTTTCTGTGAGACAGATAGGGCATCAGTATAGCAGACCAATTTATGAGCCAGGAAGGCTCACTGGGAGGGTGACGCAACTTCTAGACGAGGTGACGTGGTTCCAGCGCAAAGTTGGGAGCAACCATCGCTGCACAACACTGGGGACAACACAGTCACCTGTGGGGTTTGTTCATCCAGTTGCTAGATTCGCCAAAATATCTGCCTCTGGATAGAGGTACTTCTGCCGGGTTTATTCTCTGTTGGGTGAGACGGATTTGGCACCCTAGTTGTATTCAGAAATTTGCTTAATAATATAACCCTCATATCTACTGCACTGGTTTTCCCACACTAGGTTTTTCTTGGGGATGTTTAGTCCAAAAATAAGTGTGTCCTTTGTGTAATTGTCTCATTTATTTTCAGTACTTGATCTGTATAATGGTGTAGGCTGTAGTGTGTTTGCATTAATATTTTCTGAATATTTCTGAAAAATAACTTATTAAAATGAAGAACACAAGTAGATAATGCAAATCAGTTTACTATAGTTGGATTTCTGGTTTATTAGATTCAGAAATTTTCACATATATGTGAAGTGAAACATGATATGTTGTCTAAGAGATATATCGTTGGGACATTAATAATAAAGTCAATGATTTAGTCTCTCTCCACCATCGTTTATATGAAGGTATGCACCCTAATTCTTAGTGCAACCATCTTAGTTAATACCCTAGTTAACTCTACCGACATAAAGCTACCTTAGTTAATCTACTTGAAGGGTTTGATCAATGTGGAGGCCAAATTCCAAGTAAGGGATGCTTTTTTAGATTAATGTGACCTTTTCTATCTGTATCTAAGATTTAATTGGTTAATCTAAATACTGCATTAGTTTCTTGGCATATTAACTTGGGCTGTAACAATATCAAGGCCATTGTCTATCAATGGTTCCTAGTGCCTCATTTATATTAGTTTTAAGTACAACAAAAATATAGTTAATCAACCTTGCATTAAAAGAAAATATATCGTTGTAATTGAATACTTGCTTTATGAATCAGAACCTTTAGCTGTAAACAAATACTTCAACCGTTCCACACTAGGCATGTACATATACATTTGAGCCCAGGGCAAATGAGGTAAGTTTTTCGTTACAATGGGTTTAGCAGGTTTCATTTCCACCTCTATACACTCTATAAATCTCTATCTGTTAATTTTAGGTATATTCTATGCTAGAGCAATTTATTTCAATTTCTTTTCCACATTAGCAATCACATCAGCATACAGTAAATTGCAGATAGAACATAAATATAAATCGCAGAAGACAAGCCAAGACAAAGAGGACACAAGATGTGGCGTTAGCCAGGGACAAACCCCAATGTGGGGAAACCCTTGATCAATTCTTCTTTTATGTTCTTCAAAGATCAATAGAGAAAGTGAGAGATAGTACATTTACAATAGAAGTCAATCACTTTGACTTTTGATATCGACATGAGATCAGTGGAAGACATATTGCTTCAAATGATTCTCTAAGGTGACTCGTTCACCTATCATAGTGCTGCATCTCGTTTGTTCGCTGCACATTACCGTGTGACACCTTGCTGTATTGTCACATGTGTTGAACCTTGATGACTGAGTTGCTCTCATCTTCATGCTGCTCATCATGCTGCATCTTCCATGGTCTTATTCATCATCAAGCTGCCCATGCTCATGATCTCATTCATCATTATGCTGCCCATGCTCATATCATCATGCATCATTATGTTGCCCATGCTCATATCATCATGTTGCTTATTATGTTGCCCATGATCTCATACATCATGCTACCTTCCTTCAGAGATAGATGCTTCGGCTGTTTCGACAGTTCTCGGTAGTTCCGGCTTTTCCGGCAGTTCCGACTTTTCTGACAGTTCCGACAGTTCCGACATTTCTGGCTTTTCCGGCTTTTCTGTATTTTCCAGCTTTTCCGGCGTTTCTGGCTTTTCCTGCAGTTCCGACTTTTCCGGATTTTCGGCTTTTCTGGCTTTTCCAGTATTTCCGACTTTTCCGGCATTTCCAGCTTTTTTGGCAATTCCAGCAATTTCGGCTTTTCCGGTAGTTCCGGTTTTTCTGGTAGTTCCAGATTTTCCAGCTTTTTTGGCATTTCCGGTTTTTCCGACTTTTTCGGCAGTTCCAACTTTTCCGACTTTTCTAGCAGTTCTGGCTTTTTCGGCTTTTCTGGTAGTTCCATCTTTTCCGGCTTTTTCGGCTTTTCCTTAGGATCTCTCCTCCTACTAAAACCCAAAGACAAGTAGAGAGAGGAAGAGATCCAAGTGTGTGTAGAAATGACTTGAAGTCCTCTTCTATTTATACTAAAACGTAGAGGTTGAATAGACATGACTGTTGGCGCTTCTGAGCCTACATAAGTTGCTGGCCGACTAACAATTTGTCTAAACATAAATAAATTCATAACTTCATAAATACTTATCGAAATTGGATGATCTTAGATCAATCCTACACCTCTCAATGAGAAGGGATCCAATAAAAATATCAGCTGCCATAAATAATATGACCCACATGGAGTTTGGCCCTAGTTGCCAATTTTAACACTCCCTCTCAACTAGGGAAAACTCCAACCGCTGATCCATATGTCCAACTGTACTATCTCTGCTATCAGTGCCCTGCATTGCTCTGCTCAGCTCTGCTAGCTCTACTTAGCTTTGCTGGCTCCGCTCAGCTCTACTCAGCTCTGCTAGCTCTGCTGGCTCTGCTCTGCTCTGTTGGCTCTGCTAGCTCTGCTCTGCTCTGGTCAGCTTTGCTGGCATTGCTGGCTTTGCTCTGCTCTGCTTAGCTCTATTGGCTCTGCTGGCTCAGCTTTGCTTTGCTCAGCTCTGCTTTGCTCAGCTTTGCGGGCTTTGCTTTGCTCAACTTAGCTCTGCTGAACCATGAAGAAGAAGAATTGATCGAGAATGTGTCATACCATTCTCCACTGACCCAAGTCAGTTTCAGAGTGTGTACCACTGGTCCCAGACCAGTCCTCAACTGACCCGAAGTCACTGTCATAGTAGGTACAACTCCTACCACTGGTCCTAGACCAGTACTCATTGATCCCAGATCAATGAAGGTCATCCTAGCATAGGGAGTACGGTAGATACAACGATGCTTCCATCAGTACTAGTATGGTCCCTATCCTCATTTCCCTTCTCATTGATTAGATGAGAGGTACTTCCCATGAGTCCCAGACTGCATGGGTAGGATGCCTCGACAGGAGAACTTAATCAATCCTGTCCTCACAGGAGAACTAATCTTCCTGCTACAAAATCGCCATGGAGAACACATCATCCAGGCCTCACAGGAGAGCTAATCATCCTGCTACATAATCATCATGGAGAACACATCATCCAGACCTCACTGGAGAACTAATCATCCTGCTACATAGTCGCCATGGAGAGCACATCATCCAGACCTCACAGGAGAACTAATCATCTTGCTACACAGGAGACTGAATCATCCTATCCCACAAGAGAGCGAATCATCTTGTCCCACAAGAGAGCGAATCATCTTGTCCATAGGAGAGCGAATCATCCTATCCCACAAGAGAGCGAATCATCTTGTCCCAGTGCGCACCACCAGGGGAGGGTGAGTCGCCCTGTGGTCGTATGTTGCTCCAGTAAGAACCACAAGCCCCCAGAGCTCCCAGAGCTCAATGTACACAACATGCAGGACCCTTGTACAAGGGTCTCTTGACGACTCCAAGTCGTTTGGGAAAATCACAGATTTGATTTTTCCCCTGGGGCTTAGACAAAGTGTAGCGACCTGTACATCATCTCATAGCGATGGAGCTTCCTTGCTCATAGACTTACCATATCCTAGATAAGATAGTATCTGATGTCTATTTGCTGGAGCAATTATCGAATACGAGATTCTTTAATAATCGAATCCCACCTCTGGTTGTCACAGAGAATCACAGTGGTACAAATAGCTCACTTGAAGAGCTTCCCCAACCAGGCAGCTTCATACGAAATCATACTCGTAGATATGTATCTGGTCTCAGCTGTGCTTATAACAACCGACTTCTGCTTTATGCTCATCCATGATATCGAAGCAGAATCCAAAGAGAAACAACACTAAGAAGTGCTCTAATGATCCTCCACACTGCTTGCCCAATCAGCATTCGAATAATCATGCAGTTTCATATTTTCGGTAGTGTATCTCAATCCATGAGAGATTGTGCCCCGAAGACATCTCAGAAGATTCTTGGCGCCAATCTAGTGAGGTTCAACCAAATATGTGCTCACCATGCTAACTGCAAAACATATGTCCAGACAAAAGTTCACCAAGAACATCAACGCGAATGAGTTTATGAGATTCAAAGGCATTTCCCAAATCTGGTCCGGCATCACTACCATATAACTTCTGAAAGTTAAGATCCTCGAGGTCGTCATAGGCTTGCAGTTCACCATTCCACATCTGGAATCCAACTCCCTCTTACTTCTGCAAATGAGAGGGTCTGCACCTGTTAGAAGTAGGTCGTCCTCATAAGGTGCTGTTATGAGAGGTCTATCATCCACAACCTTCGGATAGTTTGGATCCATTTCACTCCTAGTGAATCTCAGCTTTATTAGACAGCTATCGATCCTCTCATACTATGCCCAGGGTGTTTTTCTTCGAGCCATAAAGGGCTTTCTTCCACTTGCATATGCGAGATTCCTGATTATCAATCTCAGACCCCTTGGGTTGTTCCAAACCTGTGGACTTGCTACATGAGGGGAATGGTCCCCTTGTAAGATTTTCCTTCGGTATATCTTAGACATGTACTTTCATGCTCCTTTTGAATTCAGGCATCCCTGTCACCATCTGACTCACAGACCTTCGATGCTATGTGACAATGGACATGGTCCCCAATGGAATTCCTACAACTTGATACAACGCTTTCCATCGATGAGTGGCACGCTGAATCCTTTGACTTCCATTTTAGAGATGGACACCAGGTTCTTCTTGCGATCAGGTACATAAAAGTAATTCGAGGTTCCTTGCTTTCTTTGAAGAGTTGACCATTTCCTTGATGACCTACATTACCTTCGGACACTCCTTCACATAATGGCCAAACTTATTGCAACCAAGCCATCTGCCTTTCCTTCCACCCTTAGATCCGAACTTCCCAGTGAAGTGATCTTTAGATGGGCCATCAGAAACTTCCGCTACACCATTCTGATAATATGTTTTGCTTCGACTTCACCCTTTGTGAACTTAGAAGAGAGATGTGGAACCCATTGATCCTTTTGTCTTGTCCCTATTGTCTTTGGTGATTGCTCTTTCACTCTTGCTTGGGCATTGTCTTCACCTCAGCTCTGATACCATGTTAATTTTAGGTATGTTCTATGCTAGAGCAATTTATTTCAATTTCTTTTCCACATTAGCAATCACATCAACATATGATAAACTGCAGATAGAACATAAATATAAATCGCAGAAGACAAGCCAAGACAAGAGGACACAAGATGTGGCGCTAGCCAAGGACAAACCCCAATGTGGGGAAACCCTTGATCAATTCCTCTTTTATGTTCTTCAAAGTTCAGCAGAGGAAGTGAGAGAGATAGTACATTTACAATAGAAGTCAATCACTTTGACTTTTGATATCGACATGAGATCAGTTGAAGACATATTGCTTCAACTGATTCTCTAGGGTGACTCGTTCACCTATCATAGTGCTGCATCTCGTCTATTTGCTGCACATTACCGTGTGACACCTTGCTGTACTGTCACGTGTTGAACCTTGATGACTGAGCTGCTGTCATCTTCATGCTACTCATCATGCTGCATCTTCCATGGTCTTATTCATCATCAAGCTGCCCATGCTCATGATCTCATTCATCATTATGCTGCCCATGCTCATATCATCATGCATCATTATGCTGCCAATGCTCATATCATCATGCTACTTATTATGCTTCCCATGATCTCATACATCATGTTGCCTTGCTTCGGAGACAGATGCTCCAGCTGTTTCGGCAGTTCCAATTAGTTTTGGCTTTTTTGGCAGTTCTGACATTTCCGGTTTTCTCGGCTTTTCTGGCTTTTCCGGTATTTCTGGCAGTTCTGGCTTTTCTGACAGTTCTGGCTTTTCCAGCTTTTCTAGCTTTTCCGGTATTTCTGGTGTTTCTGGCTTTTTCGGCAGTTCCAGATTTTCTGGCAGTTTCGGCTTTTCAGGAAGTTTCGGTTTTTCCGACTTTTCTTGCAGTTCCAGCTTTTCCGGCTTTTCTGTCAGTTCCGGCTTTTCCAGCTTTTCCTTAGGATCTCTCCTCCTACTTAAACCCAAAGACAAGTAGAGAGAGGAAGAGATCCAAGTGTGTGTAGAAATGACTTGAAGTCCTCTTCTATTGATACTAAAACGTAGAGGTTGAATAAACATCACTGTTGGGCTTCTGAGTCTACATATGTTGTTGGTTGACTTAACAATTTGTCCATAACTTAAATAAATTCGTAACTTCATAAATACTTATCGGAATCGGATGATCTTTAGATCAATCCTACACCTCTCAATGAGAGGGATCCAATAAAAATATCACCTGCCATAAATAATATGACCCACATGGAGTTTGGCCCTAGTTGCCAATTTTAACACTATCCAATTAAGGGTCAAGTCCACTGTAATATGGATGACTAACAGTTTTGGAGATGCAATGCACATGATAATCATATCAAAACCATCAACGGCAGAGTGATAATTTCAACTTGATATTTCCTAATGTGAGTACTGAAAAAAGGGTATCATTTCAGCTGAATTATCACCATTTGAAAATTGGAAAGGAAAGATAAAGAACACATTTTCCCCCAGTGGATATCCATTGAGCCTTATGCTACCTAATTGTAAATTAAATCTGTTGTAGCATGCAGAATTCACTGCAGTTTTTCTTGAGCATGGAAAATAAAAAGCCATTTCTTCTAAAATGAACTTTGCTACTTTAAGGGCTTATTTTATATTTGTTTTGATAATTCAATTCATAAGGCATGATTCTTCTTATTTTAGCCCCATCATGCAGATATTACATTTTTGGGAATCACAATATTCTGCTATATTTTTGAAATGATAAGCACCCACATTCCAGTGAAGTTAGAATATAATGAGATAGATTATCTCTCTAATTAGCTTCATAGACTTGTAATTATATTCTATCACTAGTTCTGTTATTTCTGATGTACGGTGTTTCAAGTTCTCTTACAGACAAAGTTGCCATAATTTTTAACTAAGTTTTAGTCACTATTGTGAATTCTTAAACTCATGAATGGTTTGTAATCTACAGGTGCAACAAGTGTTCAGCGACTACTCGCTTTCCTCGCTACAATGATCCACTGAAGGTTTTTGTAATCCTAGCACTTTTAACAACTGCCTTGTCGCAATGTTTATAGGGTTCTTTCCCTTGGGGTAACCCTTTTGTATACCCAGGTTATGTTGTTTCATTTTCTGTTGTTCTTGTACTTACTTGTCATGCTCATTTTAGGTGGCCTCATTTTAAGTGGGCTTCTTAATGACATTATCAAGTCTGTGAGATCCATGATTTGTCTGAATCCTTGATTGCAGCTTGTTGAGACCAGGAGAGGACGCTGTGGAGAGTGGGCAAATTGCTTTACATTGTATTGTAGAGCATTTGGTTATCAAGCTCGCCTGGTAGGTGACCTGTATTTGTCTTTGAGAATGCCAAATGTGGAATTTTTTAAAGGATATTTGAGGTGGCCTGATTCATTCCAACTGGAAGTTCAAAATGATTATTATACACTTAGAATAAGAAGTCTTAATTCCCTACAGGAGAATTAGTTTGGCTTGCATAAACAATAGGCCAAAACATAGCTATATGTGAATCTTCAGAGTAGGATGTAGACAGATTTCTGCAAGTTTTAAGTCACTCTATGTAAATATGGAATAGTTATGGTTGCCATAATCTTAGAGTACACAGCATAGTGTTAGCAACATATTTGGTTGAAGTGCGATCTGTTAGCACTTATTTTAGCAATAATGTTTGTACTATGTTGCTCTTGATAAACTGTTGTGTTATGTATTTATGGATTGCAATTAATCACGTAATAGTTATATATGAGACAATAATTGGTCATAACTTTTGACTCATGTTTCTATTCAATAACCATTGATGTTCAAAACAATCAAGTAGCATTATTCATGTGCAGTGTTGCAAACATTGGTCAAAATTCACGAAAAACCGGCAACATTGCGATTTTTCCAGCTGTCGAAAAATCACCGGGTAAAAATCGTGATTTTTTCCTTTCGCGATTTTTCCCGATTTTGAAAAAATGAGCATATTTTGTATTTTTTGTCAATTTTTTTGCCGATTTTGCTGAAAAGGTGTTTTCTGGACCCTTGCCGATTTTTTCAGCACTGTTCATGTATCCGATTTCTTCTCTTTTATGTCTAAATATGCCATGACTATTAATTCTATCAGAGTGATAATAGTTGGTGCGTGTGATCCAATATCAGAGAGCTAGGATGTGGACAAGATATTTTGTTAGGGGGTTCTTGATTTCAAATCACGTGAAAGAGGCAAATTGTTGTTTTTTTTTTTTGACAGTAACGGGTAATTTATTTAGGGCGGCAAAAAAGCTGCCGCATGCTTTACATTGTTGAGGAAACAGAGGATCTTATCTGAGGAAATCTGGTTGGATTTGGAGAGGACGCTCATAATCTGGAAGTTTACCAGTCCGCCTTTAGCCATGATTGACTGGTGGAAAAATGAAACGATGCTGATAGCTGGAGGAAGTCCTGGGCCAATTAGTGGTATTGCTGATCAGAAGAGCATGGAAACCAAATAGAGCCAAGAAAGCCTGAACGTCCACGAAAGCAAGGGAGGGACAGCAACTTCTGCAGGGAACGCCATCGAATCACTGCTGAGTCTGCTGTGCGAGGATGAGTAGCGCCGGACTGAAGAGCACGACCTTCAGAAGAAAACCCAGCTCAGGGACAGAGCTTCTCCCATGAGGGTCCTCAGAGGAAGGACATCAGGAACTCGACCTGAGACCGCCATTTAAAAATAATATTCGGTGAGAAAAGGCGTCTTTATGAAGTGCAGAACCTCCCTTCGTTTAGGCCTTTGTAAAGAATAAAAACGTTCCTGAACAGGGGGAAGGTCAAGATGACTTATGGAATCGCACAGATATCCAGCCCCGTCGATTGCGCACTTCGCTGAAGAGCTTGTCTCAGCATTTCGCCTTATTTCCATTCATGGGTGCATCCATCTTGAATATCCCACCATTTGAAAGTTTTCCGTTTTTTGGGCATTCTTTTGCTTGCTGGATGCCAAGCTGACATACTTGGATCTCTTTACAGATGTGAAATTGACTTGCTTCTTTTTCTTCGCCTGAGCAGAATTCAAGATTCTTTCCATCAGCTACTGGTTCATGAACTATAATGAAACAGGGTAGGAGATCCAGGCAACAGGGCCATTAAGGAATGGCGCATGAAGATACAGTCGAATTGATCACCAGGGATCTCCGTGAACAGAGGGAGCCCAGATTAGCCTCCAGATCAGCTTGAGCGTTAAGAGTCCTTAGGATGTGAAAGAAGGCGATTTTATTGAATTTGGGAAGAAGGAGCCGGATTTTCTTGATGATAGAGGCAAGATGAACCTGATGAGGAGTCTTAGGAAAGAGCAAAGCCTGAATGATGAGTCTAGAGTCTCCGAAGACAGAGAGAGATAATATATTTCTGTTAATCGCCAGATTGAGTCCCTGCCACAACGCCAGAGCCTCTGCTCTGTTGTTGGTTTCAATTCCCAGACCCCAATGGAACAGCATTTCCGTGAAGCCACCAGGATTCAGAAGAACTCCACCGCTGCCCGCAATCCCAGGGTTTCCTTTGGAGGCCCCATCGAAGAATAAACAGTGGTCATCCAGGGCCGATCTCCACTTAATGAACTCTGATTCTTCTAGCCGAATCTCCCAATTGGCATGGCCGGAAGCAGGGAGAAAGGGCCTTTCTTTTAGATTTGGGATCAGTTCTTTGAGCCATTGCTCCTCATCTTTGGTCAAACTCAAATCGTTCCTTGAAGAAGTGTTGGCTTCCAAAGCTTCGCCCAGCAATGCTTTTATTTTAGAAATAACTCTTACAGTATTGCACTTTTCTTCTCGAAAAATTCTGTTATTTCTTTCTAACCATAGTTTCCAACAGGTGAATTTAGGAATCCACATCCAGCATGTTTTAAGAAGGCTTTTTTTGATAAAGCTGAATGGAGAAAAGCTGGCCCAAGAGCGGAACAGAGAAGGGATACTATCCGGAAGATCGAAGATGGGTGGTTCTAACTTCAGAACTCCCCTCCAGACTTCTTGAGCAAAGGGGCAGAGCAGTAACAGGTGACTGACAGTTTCAGCATCAGATAAACAAAGAGGGCATCTGGAAGGCCCTTCCATCCCTCGCCTTCGCAAGTTGTCTCTGGTGAGAATGCTTTGGTGTGCAGCTGTCCAACAGAAGAAATCGATTTTGGGGAGAGAAGGAAAGTCCCATATAAATTTCCATTGAGCTGGGTTGGGAGGAGCATGAGGAACAGCAGTGAATCTTTTGTAACCTTCGGAAACAGAATAAGAGCCGGAGAGAGAGCCCCAACCTCTTTTGTCCTTAGTAGTGGCCTTAGAAGGAGATTTGCCTTGGAGCAGGTCTAACAAATGAGAAGCTTCCCCCTGCATCATAATGGGGACCTCCCCCAGATTCCAACCGTCCCAGGTGCTATCGGGAGCTTCCTTCCACTTCGAGATATCCCACAAAGTGTGCAGGTTGCAAGAATGAAGCCAGCCTTTAATGTTTGCAAGCCCTTCCACTTGGTTCAAAGGTTGTTCCCCCAAAATTGAATCATCCCAGATATTGATTTTTCTGCCATTACCAGGAATCCAATAAAGATAGAGATTGAATTGATCCCTAGCAGCATTGCAGAGATTGAAGATCGGAGATCCTTTTAGAAGTCTTGGGGACTTATCCAGGCATCTCAAGCGCTGCCCTTGGAAATATTTCTTCCAAAGGACTCTTTTACTCCAGCTAGCCTTTCCGGAGACAAGATTCCACAGAATTTTGGATCCCAAAGCAAGATTTTGGGCAGCCAAGTTACGCAGATGGAGGCCTCCTTCCAGTAAAGGTCTCTTGAGGATTTCCCAATTCACTAAGTGGATCCTTCTATCATTGTTATTCCCACCTTCCCACAGGAATCTTCTTAACAGACTGTCCAGTTTGCTAAGAAAAGATTTGGGGGCGAGAAGAATAGAATTTTGATATAGCGGCATGCTTAAAAGGACCGATTTCATAAGGGTGACTTTCCCTGCATTATTCAACCAAGATGCACCCCAAGCTTGGATTCTATTTTTTATTTTATCAAGCAGTGGCAGCCAGTGAGCAACTTTTGGTTTAGATTTGAAGATTGGTATCCCGAGATATTTAAATGACTCCCAGTTTCGGTTTCCATCCATTTCTAAGAGTCTTGCAATATCAGCCAACTCCTTGGTCGAGCAATTCCAGCCATAGATAGAGCATTTTCTGTAGTTGATTTTGCTGCCCGAGATCGACCTATAAATGTCCAGCTCCCTCTTGAAGTGTCTGGCAGAGGATAGGCTGGCTCCTCCGAGTAACAAGGTGTCATCGGCAAACTGGGCGTGATTAATGTCTTTCGCCTTATGAGTGGTTCTGAGGCCTGGCAAGGTGTGATTTTGCTGATTATGTTCAAGTTGGAAGCTGAGCACCGAGGCCTGAACGGCATAAAGAAGCGGAGATAGGGGGCAGCCCTGTCTCAGGCCCCTAGAGGCTTGAAAAAAATTTGTAGAACGGCCATTGACCAGAGGCGCAATCCAGGGAGAGGCAATACAAGCTTTCACCCAATTTATGAAGACTGTTGAGAATCCAGGCTTCTTCATCACTACGAACAAAAATTCATGTCTCACTCTATCAAAAGCGTTTGCCAGATCGAGCTTAATCACCAAACCTTTCTCATTTCTTTGACAGCTAGAGTGAACTGCTTCTTGCACCAGCACAATGTTGTCTAGAATCTTTCTTCCTTTTATGAAACCGCCTTGGTTTTCAGGAATGATGTCTGGCAGAATGTTTTTAAGCCTATTGGCTATAATTTTTGAAACTAACTTATAGCTGGAATTGCACAGGGATATTGGCCTAAACCTGCTGAAGTCTGAAGCGCCTTTCTCTTTTGGGATCAAGGCAAGAAAGGCAGAGTTAATGCCACCGCCCAGCTTAGCACAGTTTTGGGACTTTCTGACCATTCTCAATAGGTCTTTTTTAATTGTTGACCAGCAAGTCAAGAGAAACCTGACTGAGAACCCATCCGGGCCTGGGGCTTTGTCAGGCTCCATGCTGTCCAGAACATCCTTTAACTCTTCCATACTAATCGGAGCTGTCAGCTTGGCGTTATCCGAGTCCTGGACGCAATTGGGAATTAGATCTATCGGATAGACATGAGGATCAATCGCTGGTTCTTCAGGCGCCGAATAAAGATCATGGTAGAAGGAATAAGCAGCTCTCTTAATGCCTTCAAAATCCTTAATCACGGTGTTTTGGTGATGAATCTCTGAGACTGATTTAAAGTTCTTGCGGGCCTCAGCTTGTTTATGAAAGAAGCTGGTATTTTTATCTCCGGAATGCAACCATAAAGTCCTCGACTTCTGACGCCAATATTCTTCCTCCTCCCTGCTTGATCTGTGGACCTCTTTTTGAAGCTCGATTTCTTTTTGTAACATACTTGGAGAAACAAGGCTCTGCTCCATATCTAACTGATGAACAACCAGCCTGTTAAGAGTTTCTTTTCTCTTGGCAGTGGGGGATTTCAGATTTTTAGCCCACTCTTTTAGATTTCTTTTAAGGACCCTAATTTTCTCTTCCCACACAAAGAACGGGGAGCCGAGGACAGGCTTATTCCAGGATTCAGATACCACCTCTTGGAATCCCTCTTGCTGAATGCACAGAGGGCTGAAACGAAATGGGATGGGCCCAAAATTGTTGTCCTGGGAGAGCTCAAGAAGGATGGGCTTATGATCGGAGGTGAGATTTGGAAGGATTTTAGAGGAAGCCATAAGGCCACAAGACAGGAAAGATGTGTGGACAAGGAATCTATCCAGCCGGGCAGCAATGTGGTTTGGGCCAATTCTTTTGTTGGACCAAGTGAATTTACCTGAAGATGGCTTAATATCCTCCAGGTCCCAGCCCAACATTATATCTTCAACCCATTCTCTGGCAGGGTCCCTTACAATGGAGTCTCCCTTTTTCTCGTCGAGAGCTAGGGTGACATTCAGGTCACCCGCAATAATGATATTCCCAGGGTTTTGCTCTAAAAGAAATGAATGAAGCGAGTTCCAACAGATTTTTTTCTCATTGGGCAAAACAGGAGCATAAACATTAAACATACTTGCTGTCTAGATTCCTTGTGGAGGAGCTGAGTGAGAAGCCAGTGGTGGCTGCTTTTTTCTTGAAGAAGATCATACATATCGCTGTTCCAAAAGGTGGCTATTCCACCAGAAGCGCCTCTTGCGCTGACCGCTCTTCCCTGGCCTTTATTCCAAAAAACATTGCTAGTCTGGAGGAGGGGAAGGTCCTCCATCTTTGTCTCCTGGATGAGGAGG
Source organism: Pinus taeda (assembly GCA_000404065.3). Lineage (NCBI taxonomy): Eukaryota > Viridiplantae > Streptophyta > Pinopsida > Pinales > Pinaceae > Pinus > Pinus taeda. Next base: position 44,355 of record APFE031513069.1, read on the forward strand.
ATTTCAGGCGAGTAAATTCTCACTATATCTTTCAAGGCTTCTTCTTTCGACCTACTGCCTAAACCTCTGCAGTTCCAGGAGACGTATTTCATTATTTACTGGTGTGGGGGGAAGAGACTCCTATTGGAGCCTTGATGCTCTTGCGCCCAGATCTGGTATTCATCATTGCTTTGAGAGTTTTTTGGGACCCCTGAAGAACATCTGAATAAGTTTTTTCTTCTCTCAATTTCTTCTTGGATTTGCGCCCTCTAGTCGTCTTGATAGGGGAGATTAGCGAATTATCAGTTTCGGAATCTCTATCTTCTGAATCTCCCTCAGAGTCTGAGGCTAGACTAATGTGTTCTTCGCTGCCTTCATTTCTTTTCTGACAGTCCTCTACTGGGGGAACATTTGGTTCATCTTCAGTTTCCTTCGCTTGCTTCCCCTTATTTTCTGTTTCCTCTTGGGAATCCTTGATGTCCACTTTTTCTCCAGAGGAGGAGCCGACTTTAGCAGCAGCAGCAGATTTTGAGTTAGGGCCCGGCTTCCCCATAGAGGCTGAGGTGTTCTGCCACGGCGGCATTGGAACAGCCTTTCCCTTTCTGATTTCTTTCCATCCTTCTTCTTCAACCGAGATCCCTGATGGAGCTCTTGGGCAGTTTCTCTGAAAATGACCGTGCTCCTGACAGGTACGGCATTTGAAAGGCAGCTGCTCGTAGTCCAGCTTCTGATAGTGCTGCCATTCTCCAACTTTGAGTTTGATCGCTTCTGGTAGACCGGCTTCTAAGTCGACCTCCACGCAGATTCTGGCGCAAGTGTATTGGCCCTTGTGATCAGCTTTGTCAATGAAACGACCCAGCCCATTCCCAATCTTCTGCAGAGATTGATAGCTCCAACAATGAATCGGGAGATTAGGTAAATGGACCCAGACCGGTGCCTCCTTCGGAACATCGACGGATGGATCAAAATCGGGATTCCATTTGTTAAGATACAGTCCCTGATTTCCCATAAAATATGGTCCGTTTCTAAACACCAGATCTCGGTCTTCTTTGGTGGTAAATTCGAAAATAAAGTAGCCTCGTCCCACAGCATAACAAATCACGTTATTTTGCAGTTGGGGTCTCCAGTTTCGCTGAATCCAATCATCCGTGGTTTTGGTGGAAGGCCATCGACCCATAAACTGCCCGACCAGACCTCTATCAGACAGAGCAAGAGCTATTTTGATCGGTTGTTCCTCTGGAAGAGCTATCTCTGGAATTTCTTCAAGTTTTTTTATAAATTTTGGAACCTCAGCATTCTGGATCTTCTTTCCTTTCTTCGTTAAGAGTCTTCGGAAGGCATCTGCAGAGGATGAGGGAGGGGTGGGAGCGGACTCCCCACCCCCAGGCCCGCTCATGGTAGCGACCAACGTTGAAGGCGGCGGCGGCAGACCTAGTCTCGGCTCCTCGGAACAGAGCAGAGCGTGCGCGATCGTTCTCCCTACCAAGTAACTCGCTATAAGAGGCAAATTGTTAGGCACAAGCAAGGCAGTCTTTATTAATAGTTGAATTTAAAACAACAAAAGGTTTATCAAAGGTGAACAAACTCTTAAATCAATATGAAGAAATGTTTTAAAGGGATTTAAAAGACCATTATGGCAACAATAACAAATGATGACATACAGAGGCGTCGACATTGATAATTTTGAGGCATGGTAGATTGTTATCCATCCATATACATGGGAAACCTAGGATAAAATTTTTCTCCTACGATGCAGCTGGCCAGCCAACAACCCTACCATGACCCGTAGATAGCTAGCCTCAGATGCCTCTCATCCATTCTTGTTGGAATTTCTAAGTCTAACTGTTAGAAATCCTTCATGTACTTTCTGATTTATTCTTGCCTACTTGTTCTGTTTAATTAACAAGTTATTTACCATGTAAATACTGAAAATAAATACAAGTGCATGCTCAACACATTACAGATCATCAATTGAAGGAAAAACAAGAACACAAGTGACACTGTTATTTTTGGACTAATGTCCCCGGAAAAACCCAATGCAGGAAAACTGAGGCAGCTATCTGAGGGTTTTATTATTAAACAGTTTTAGAATACAATCTAGGTGCCAAACCAGCTCACCCAACAAAGAATGATCTCGGCAATAGTACCTATTAGTCCGAGACAGATATTCCGGCTAAAACCTCGGATGAACAATCCCACAGCTCTTAGCTCCAATTTGCCCCACGAAATCTCCAACGTCTGCCTCTAAGGACCGCGTCAGCCTCTCTGGCCCAACGTCAGCCCATCGTCACCCACACTCACCCTGCGTCAGCCTCTGGAGGCACTGTGTCAGCCTATAGAGCCTCTGCGTCACCCACGCTGGCTCTCTAGCACTGCGTAGCTCCTGGCTGCCTCTGTGTGGGCCTTGACTAGCTCTGCGTGGCCTCTAGCTGGCTTTGCGTCCCTCTCTCTTCTGACTTCTGTGATGCTCCTGGTACCCTTCTTGCCTCTTTGCTCTGTATTCACTACCCCTCAACTGCAACTCTGATCACTCTTCGATTTCCTCAGCAAGCCCTGCCCTAGAAAATTGAAGTCTTGATCAACTCGGTGTGTTCTCCAAGTGACCCTCAAACCTCCTCTTAGACTTTTCTCATTGACAATTCACGGTCGAGATTAAGTCCCTAGTCAACGGCTAAGATTAACTCTGGCTTGATCCATGACTTTTGTACTCTTCTAACACAGTTTTATATTAATTCACATTAATATTTTATTTTCCCTAAGTTTAGACTTAGGGACTCCATTAAAAATATTAATCATTTTAATATCTCCCAAACTGTTTAGAATCTACCCAAACCATTTCGGGGTATTGGAGATCTCATGTGCTTTAGCCTCTCCACCAATTTTCTTGGCTAGAGCACATCCAATGCTACCCCAAATCAACACTCCCTCTTAGCGAGGACTGTGTTCTAGTAATACTCTTCACTGAGCATCACCCTGATTATTCGGCATCAGTCCTGGTGTTGATGCTAGGCATGTTGCCCAACATCCTTTGTACTGCTGTATCATGTACTGCTACCCATGGCCCTTCCACTGCCACTGCTGCATCCATACGGCAGCCCCTCTCATCATGTTGCCCATAGCACTGCCACTGCTAATTGCTGCATTGCAACTCAGTTACTGAGAAGTAATTAATTGATCTCCCAACTCTGATTTCTCTGTCAAGCTTGAGACACCCTCGACGCTGAAACTCCCTCTGTCGCTGACAAGTGCCCTTTCTTTGACATCTACATTGCTGCAATAACTCCATGCATCTCGCACTGCTGCCTCACGTTGTCCTGGGAATCCTGCACTGTAGCTCCCTCTGTCGCTCCATCCGCATCCGTCTCTACTGACATCCGCTAGTATTGCTACTCTTCTTCAGGGCTCCCGTAGCAAGGTATAATCTAAGAGGCTGGGTACCTCGAGGATCCTGCCCCTCATTGCTTATAGTCCGTCTGAGTACAACTTGATGTCTCCCCACTTCCTCTCAAGTGGCTTGTGAGCACTCATGGCACAGTCATCATCTGTCTCCACTTCCTTCTTTGCCTTTGCTGGCGCAACCTTGGTTTCAGAAGCCTCTCCCTTGCTCTTCTTCCTCGGACACTGGCTCGCATAGTGACCCAGTTCCCCACAATGGAAGCATTTGACCTTGGAGGTCCTTCTTCCGTTTCTCCTGCTTTCCCTCAGATGCTACGGTAGCATCCTCCTCTTCCTCCTTGATTCTGACCCCCTTGCCGCTGCTTCCCACCTTCATCTAGAAGATTCTCACCATGATTTAATTAATACCCCTTAATTAATAATATTTCCTAAGTATAGACTTGGGAAACATTAAAAAACGATTAATTATTTTAATTAAATCGTCTCTAGGTGGAATTTCCAGAAATGATTTCTGAGTTTTGGAGAATACATGTATTCTAGCCTCTCGACTAAATTTCGTGGCTAGAACACATCTGATGCTACAAAAACTATCACTCCGTCTTAGCGAGGAATGTGTTCTAGCGCTGCAACCCACTGAAGCAACACCCTATCTCTGCACCACATCTTGTCATTCTGCTGATGTTTGGTTGCTCTGCCCATCACTATTGCTCAACTCTGATATGAGTTGCATCTATGTTGCTGCTAACCCTGTTGAATTGTTGTCAACTACTGCATCTACACTGCAACTCCCTCTCGTTTGCTGTCGCTGCAACTGATAATCCATCTGTTTTTGCTACTGATACGGGTTCTCCATCATACCCATATGTTCCCTGAACTAGATGAACTTAGCTCTCCCTAGAGCTTTCGTGAGTATGTCTGCTACCTGATCTCCCGTGGGAACATATTGTAGCTGGATTGCCACGCTGAACATAGTCTTTGATGAAATGACATCTGATATCAATGTGTTTTGACCTATCATGAAATAGCAGATTCTCAAAGTTTTATGCAACTTTGATTATCACAGTAAACGCTGGTCGCTCCCATCTTCTTCTTGAACAAACTTACGAGCAACTTCCTAAGCCATATAGCTTCACACGTAGCTGTGCTGGTTGCCATATATTGAGCTTCTACTAAGCTCAGTGTTACTGACTTCTGCTTCATATTGCACCAAGAGACCATCCTTGATCCAACACTGAAGCAGTACCTGGAGGTACTTTTCCTATCCACTGAACTACCTGCCCAATCTGTATCTGTGAATTTGCGTAATCTGACGTCATCTCCTCTAGTGTATTTCAACCCATATCCGACTGTTCCATGCACATATCTAAGAATGTGCCTCATTGTTGCCTAATGTACCCTTTTCGATTCTACCATGAGCTGACTAAGGGTGTTGGCAGTGAAACAAATGTCTGGCCTACTGTTAACCAGATACATGAGCGACCCAATGAGCTGTCTGTACAAGGTGGTGTCGACTTCCTTGTCCCCTAATGCATCTATCTTCATCTAATTGGTGATCATGGGCGTCGTCATGGGCCGACAACCCTGCATTCTGAACATCTGCAGAATATTTATATCATATCTCCCTTTCCCAAGGAAAATCTCCCCATTCGTCTGCCATACTTCTAGTCCTAGAAAATAGTGCATTCACCCCATATCCTCCATGTCGAATTCTGCTTCAAGGTTCCTTTTGCAGTCCTTTATAAGCCTTGATGATCCTGTTAGAAACAGGGCATCTACCTTCAAAAGTAGAATGAGAGGCTCATTCTCCACCATTAAATAATAGAGATTGGGATCTTGCATCACTCTTGATGAATCCCAACTGTTACAGATAACTGTCAATTTGACCATACCATGCCCTGGGTGCCTATTTGAGCCCATATAGGGCTTTCTTCAACTTGCATACATGAGTGTGCTTATCATGTGTTTCGAAGCCTTCAGGCTGCTATATATACACTGTTGTCGCACAGATTGTCACGACAACGCTCAGACCGGGGGCTGTCACCCTTGTCCTCGATCTCTCCGTTTAAGCCTGTCTCCCACGGCTAAGGGGGGTAGACCCTGTAGGGAAATGGATGACCAACTGTAAACCAGTTGGGTAGGGAGACACGAAGGAACAAGCACTAAATTGATTTGTTAAATAAATAGACCAGTGCCTTATAAAGTTAATGTTTAAATGATTACTTACTAAATGCTGCAGAAAAGTAAACCATGTAGAGCAATCATTTATCATCAAATAGCTCGAACAAAGACTAACTTTTACCAAATGAGAGAAAATGCTTAAATGATACCAGCGATTAAAGCTTCGAAAGATGAAGTTCGATATAAAACTGCGAAATTTTAAACACTAACCATATATCACATTCATGATCATTCAAGCATGTTAAATCGCATAAAAATGATAAACATTAGTTTCACATCAAAATTTTAGCCTTAGCAGAAAAGATAAAACGTGATAAACCCCGAGCCAAGACTGATTCTGGCAAAATATTTCCAAAATATTTTTATGATTTTCAGATACAGCAAAATTTTTAAAACTAGATGGAACTTTTAAATAAAAAAAATCTAAATAAAACTAAACTAAGAGAAACATTCTTATTTTTATTTTTTTATTTTTTATTTTTTGATTTTTTATGACATAAAACAAAACAAAACTAATAAACATATAATTCTAATACCAAAAGCAAATCTAAAACTATAAAACAATCAATCTAAATTAAAATCTACAGCTTTAAAAAAAAAGGAATTTAAACAAAATATAAAACCTAAACCCTAACTAAAGTCAAAAAAGGACTTTTATATATTATATATATATATTATATTATATATTTTTTTTTTTTAATTTTATAATTAAAATTTTAAATTAGAACTAAAAGTTAAGTCAGATCTAAAAATCCTAAAAGAAATTTTACACTAAACTAAAAAAAACTAACCCAGAAGAAAACTAAATAAAAAAAATGCGATACATAAAAATTATACGTTAGCCTAAATAAGAAATACAATGCCTAAACTACAACTAAAACTTTAATCTAAAAAAAAAATAAAAATTCGAACTATGCATATCAGAACGAAACTTGCAATACACAACCGAATGAAAGTCGATGAGCTTGTTTGGTGCTGCGCAGGTTGATGGGAGCTTGACGACGGGAGCTTTTAAGATGGCGGAAGGAAAGGTTGCAGACGGGTTTGTAGCTTCCAGCAATGCTCAACGCAGCACGCAGGTTATCCAGCGGATGAGTGCCTTCGATGGTGGACGGAAAGAGAAGACTTTCGAATGCTTGAAGACTTATTTCTCTCAGCACGCAGGTCTAGCCCCCCCAAAAAAAAAACGCGTTCTGCAATTTGGTGTTTGATGCAAGCAGCGTGGGCGATGGTTTGGTTTGAGGGACGCAGATGAGTGTGGTAGTGGGAGGATGGAGGACTGTAAGCAAAGATTTCGGTAGCGTGAGGGGTGTTTGAAAAAAAAAAAAACAACGCTACAAATAAACCAAGAATTTGATGTATGCTGTAGGAATGACTGCGTATAGGTGAAGATAGAGGTTCGCTTACAGATTCGGCACGTTTCTAGAACAACAACTGATGATGGCGTACAGTGAGGAGGGTGAGGGGTATAGTAAACACTGCAAGGACACTTTAGATTTTTTAGAGACTTTAAAAAATTTCTTTAGATCTGAGACAAACACCTCTGCAAAAGCTATTTTCTGGGGCCAGATCTGGCTTTACATAAAAGGATTTTTTATCAGAGCTGCAATCTGCAATGGGAAAACAAGCACCCGGAGAATATATGCAAATATTAAAACTAAAACCCTGCAAACTGGTCTAAAATTACAAAATTATAGCTCTACAACAGCCAAATTTGTCAGTTATCATCAATAATATTTTCAGAACTTCAGATTTGCTATGAAATGCTTTAGAAATCTCCCATGCAAATCAGAAAAACAAACTTAAATAATAAACCCAGAATCGAAACTGGCTGGGCTCTGCAAGAGAGTGCTTGCGGGAGTTGGCTGGTTCAGCCGAGAACTTCCCCAAACGCCCACTGATCTTCTTCAATAAGGGTTTCCTGCACAACTCACTTCAACCATCAATAAAGAGAGAAAAAACAGTACTAGATCTCAAAAAGCAATGGAGATACCTGCCATTACTTCAGAAATTCTAATACCATTCAAACCCTAACAAGTGAACAAGATACCTGTGCTCAACAATACTCTTTAATAAGCTGTTACTAATGGCTAAGAATTAAAATATGCAGAAAATAAAATTCTCACAGCACTTCCAGAGAGTAACACCAACAAGATTTCAATCCCAAAGTCTTTCTTTATTAGCACCAGAAAAAGTTTACAAGAGAGCTTCTTTAGCACAAGACTCCAAGATCGAATGATCTCAAATGACCCCTAGCACCCTATTTAAAGGAAAAATTCCCAACGGCTAGTTCGAGTGATCCACGTCAAAATGATCTTGACCGTCGATGAGGATCAAGATATCTCTTAATCTCATCCGTCAAATTTTTAATGCATTAAAAATTTGAAATTCTGCATTTATTTACTCAAAATATTAT
>APFE031513069.1:53098-113767 GCA_000404065.3 Pinus taeda
TTATTTTTTATTATGGATCCTCGAACTTAGCCTCTGGAAAAATTCCCTAGGACCTAGGACTTAGGACCCATGAGGGGATTAAAACATTTCCTAACCCTCAAGACACTTTACATCATGACTTTTACAATTTTACATCTCAAGGGGGAAAAGCCCTTTGACATAGACCCTCATAAACCACCCAGTTCTGCGACCAAACATAATCTAGCAGATTAACACACTAGGATTCTCCTAAGACTCTAATGACAAAATCCATTCCGGCTTTGGGGTCAGGTTGAAGGAAAACTCTGCCGATCATGGATCGGTGAGACGAAAAACCTTCCGGAACGTAGATTATCATTAGAAAATTAGGTCCACCTAGGCAATTTACATACATGACTCAACTCTGCTAAGATTATTTACAATTCAACATGCAGACTGGGTTTACAACTCAATATGATGAAGTGGATGATGACTGTTGAATGGCACGGACATGTCGATCAAGCGCTATCCCTTTTGCGAAGAAAAGGGGGTGTATTGCTATGGGTAGTTGACATGCAGTGGTCAACATACACCTCTTTTTCTATCACCTCATTCAAGAATGTTGTCTTGACGTCCATCTGGTGAATCTCCCATCCTAACTGCACTGGTAGGGATATAACGGATCTGATAGAGGTATATCTGGCAACTAGGGCGAAGGTCTCCTCATAGTCTATCCCTTCCTTCTGTGCATACCCCTTTGCCATGAATCTAGCCTTATACTTCTCTACACTGCCATCTACATCGTACTTGATCTTGTAGATCCATCTGGAACCTGCAACTGATCTACCTTTTGGTCAAGGCACTACCTCCCAAACATCATTTGTCATGATAGAACTGTATTCTTCTACCATGGCATCCACCCACACCTGATGCTGTGCAACTTCCTGAAAGCTAGAGTGTTTCGTACCCTGAGCTACCAAAGCTTGATATCTGTCAGGCTGCTTGCGCTGTCTCTTGTCTGTCCTAGGAGCTCTGGCAAACTTCTCTGCGTCCCTCAAGGTTTGACGCACTTCCCTGTTGGCCCTACCACTGGTGGTGGGAGGTCCAATTAGTTCCTCCAATTGTTCTTGCTGCTCCGTCTGCTGAGAATTCCTTGGATCTCCTACCCTTGAGGAGATACTAGTACTGGTCACCGTACTCCTACTTGTCCCACTTGTTGTCCCTACTGCTGGACTAACGAAACTTCTCTCCACTGATCACCTACAAGCATTTCTCGAGATCTTTTGAAAGCTTTGTCTTCCATGAAATTTACATTTCGCTTGACTACATTCTTCTTGCTGCTAGGAATGTAGATCCTGTATGCCTTTGAGTTCTTGCTGTACCCTACGAGGAACCCCTTTTCTGCAATCTGATCCAATTTACTGCGCTTTTCATTTGGTATGTGACAGTAAGCCACACTCCCGAATATCCTCAAATGACTTACTTCAGGCTTCTTTCTTGTGAAGACCCCCTCTGGCATTTTCTTCCCCAATGCTGTATGAGGTGTTCTGTTTTGAATGTAAACCGCTGTGTTGCATGCCTCTGCCCATAAAAATCTAGGCAAATCCTGGTCATACATCATAGCCTTTGCAATCCGAACTATTGTTCTGTTCTTTTGCTCTTCTACTCCATTCTGCTGAGGACTATATGGAGTTGTCCATTTTTTTTTGATGCCTTCCTTTGCGCAGAAGTCCGTGAAGTCTTTATATGTGTGTTCCAACATTATCTGAATGTAACACCTTGATCTTTTTCCCAGTTGTGTTCTCTACAAGAGCCTTGAACTCTCTGAACCGATCAAAGACCGCACCTTTGGTCTTTAAGAAATAGATCCAGGTCTTCCTGGAATGATCATCAATAAAGGTGACGAAATATTCACCACCGCTAAGAGTTCTAGTGGACATAGGACCACAAATATTTAAGTGTATCAATCCCAATGCGCCATTTGCTCTGTTGTCACTTCTAGGAAATGTTACCTTTGCGTACTTCCCAAGTACGCATCCTCTATACACATCATCGTGCTCTGTGCTGAGAACTGGGACTCCTGTTACAATTTCTCTGAGCATTCTAAGTGCTCCATGTGAAAACTCCTGAATCTAACACATCAGAAACCCCTACTGCAATTACTGGTTTACAATCTCCCACTTTTTCTTTACATTAACAAGTTATTCAATTGCATAAAATCGAAGTAAACACTATTGCAGCCTTCACAAATATATAGATCTTGCACTGAAATAAACTGAGACAATCACACAAGGGACACCGTTATTTTTGGACAATCGTTCCCGGAAAAACTTAATTCAGGAAAACCGATGCAGTATATAGAGGGTTTGTATTATTAAGCAGATTTCGTGAATACAACTAGGTTGCTAGAAATGACTCACCCAATAGAGAATATCCTCGATAGTAGTACCTCTATTTGGAGACATATATTCCGACAAATCAATAATCAGATGATCAAACCCTATAGTGACTCTGGTTGTTCCCCATGCTGGACAGCGAAAGCTACTCTAAGCACTGCTCAGGAACTACGTCACTCCTCCAGGAGCTACGTCACCCTATCCTGGCTCAAAATTTGCTGATCTGCTCCCAGTTTGCCCACAAAATCTCCGAGTGCTGCATTTGAAGCCCTCTATGACTTCTGCATCAGCCTCTACGGCTTCTAAGTTAGCCTCTATGACCCTCTGCTTCCTCTGCGTCAGCTCCTACGGCCTCTGCATCATCCCTTCTAGTGCTTGAGCTATCTCTCTCGACATTTCATTGCCTCTCTACTATGTATTCTTTAGCCTTGGATGGAAATTCCTAGCTGAACTGCCCCTCACTGCAACTGATCACTTGCTTGATTTCTTCAGCAAACCTCGCCCTAGAAAATCGAACTGACTGATCTCTCTTGGTGTATCACCAACTGACCCTCAAGCCTCCTCTTATACTTTTCATGTATACGATTTAATGGCCGAGATTAACTCCCTAATCAACGACTAAGATTAGAACTAGCTTGATTCTCGTCACTTAGAACTTTCTCACCCATTTTATATTAATACACATTATTATTTTTATTTTCCTAAGTTTAGACTTAGGAACCCATTAAAAATATTAATTATTTTAATATCTCTTCATCCGGGTGAAATTTCTCTAAACGATTTCTGGGTCTTGGAGATCTCATGTGCCTTAGCCTCTCCACCAAATTTCATGGCTAGAACACATCCGATGCTACCCAAATCAACACTCCCTCTTAGCGAGGAATGTGCTCTAGTAATTCTTCACCATAGAAGTATTACACTGATCTTCCACATCGGTCCTCTGTGTTGATGCTTGGCCTACTGCTCCACATCCACTGCACTGTTGCTTCCTATACTACTGCCCATGACACTGCCAATTCCATTGCTACATCTATACTGCAGCTCCCTCTCAAAATGCTCCCTCATGCTGCCCATAGCACTGCCACTGCGAATTGCTGCAATGCAACTCAATTACTGAGAAGTTGTTGCGGTGCTTTCCATTATCTCATTTCCATAGGGACTACGACCCATAGCCTACTGTTGGGAGTCGGCTAGAATGGAGTGGGCGGGGATTAGAGTGACAACCCCCGCCCTGAGCAGTTGTCGCGGTGTGTGTACAATTCGAGCAACAACATGAATCACCATATCTTATCATTGATCCATCTTCTCTCTTGATTCCTCTCATACCGGGACGACTCCTATCGGTGAAAGTTCGTAAAGAGTAGGGAGCCTTATCTGAGGTGACAGTGGGCTATCGCTCCATTGTTGCCCCTTAACGTAGTAGTTTCTCTATAGGATCCACTCCTAGGATTGCTGCTAGTTTGAGTGGTAACCTTGCCATTTGACCTAGTAGTCGATCTTTAGGAACCCCTCCTAGAACCCCTGCTAGATTGAGCTGTAACAGAGTGCATCTACAGGAGTGCGAGCCACAAGAATATAGAGAGAAGTCACTGAGATGAAGTGTAAGATACAAAGTATAGTGCTAGCCATTGTTGAGCCATTGCGAACCACAAAAGATGCTACTAAGAGAATATGCGAGCCATAGAAATCATGAGAGAGCCTCAGATAGAAAAATGTGAACCATAGCCACAGAGATGTCTAATGCGAGCCTCAGATATGAGAGATACCAATTGCACACTATTGGTGATGGTGTGATCATTTATAGACATTCACATAGTCCAAAATAGATGCCTTCAAGCCGACTTTAGAGTTTGGAGGGAAATGCTTCTAAATTCAAACTTTGCTCAGAATGATATTTAAATATATTTTCTCTTAATGATTTCTTTAATAATTATTTGCCCAACTAGATTTTCTGATATCAAATAATAATATTTCCTTTAATCAATTTGAATTCTTCTTGGGGCAAGGTGGGCTTCCTCTGGGGTCTTTGGGTTCCTATGGGGAAATTCGTCTCATAGTTGCCCCAATTTTCAACATAATTGTTTAATGATATACTGGAAAAATTAAAAGAAGATCAACATCATTAGAAGTAATTATCAGTTTTCAGAAATATTGTGCTTGTATTTATAGCACTAGAAAAATCAACAGTAATGTCACAAGTCAATCTAATCTAGGTAAATCTTCATTTCTATAATTGATTGGGCTAGATAGGCCATGGGGATTCCCCCCAGGATAGACTAGCTTACTTTTTCCTTAGTTTGAAGTGTGGGGCAAGGCTATCATGGTGATAGTGTTTAGCTTTCCTATTGTTCCTCTAGGCTTTTCTGCTGAGGTTAAGACTTTTCCTCCAAGGTTAGAGTTTGAGAGATAACAGAAAGCTTAGTGACTTCTTATTTGGTAGCTGTACTACACTGTTAGATATATAAGTATGTATTCATTTTTTATTCACTATAGAAAAATGCTGTTCCTCTCTTTTAGGTTTGTACATGATGTATTTGAGTCCCGTTGAGCACTTTTAGTTATCTAGATTTTAGATACCAATATAGTTTCTTTATTTCGTTCTTTCTGTTGTATATAAAGAAACTTAGTATTTTCTATGTATAAAATATTGAGCAGAAAATATCTGTTAGAAAAGCCAGAATTTATTATTTGGATTTGTTGTCTCAATAATATAAGCTGAAACTAGCAGCCATTTAGTACTTCACTGGCCCTGTAATGTATTGTCATTTGTTGTAGTGGTTAGTTCCCTTAGTATCTCCTTTTAACTTAGCCATGCTATGCTTCATTTCAAATTGCATTTCCTGTAATGTATTGTCATTTGTTGCAGTGGTTAGTTCCCTTAGTATCTCCTTTTAACTTAGCCATGCTATGCTTCATTTCAAATTGCATTTTTAGAAATACCACTGAGAAAAAAGTTCTCTAAGAAGCGGGAAAGAAAGAGAACTTGTTTCATACACTGACATTTTTTGTTAAGGATGTATCAGGATTTTATGTTTTTCATAATCCTTACATGTAGCATTGTAGCCTTGTAGGTTCATGCCATTATTCTGTAGCTGTAGTTTTGATCGTAATTGGCACTTTTGCAGGTTTTGGATTTCACAGATCATATCTGGACAGAGTGTTTCTCTGATCATCTTGGCCGGTACTGTTCCTATGTTTATTCATCTTTGATGTGAAAGTTTATGTTATAATTCATGTTATATTCATTCAAACTCGTATGGCTTTGCAAGATTATTGGCAATCTTTGTTACACCACATGTAGTATAATTCTTCTTCTCATCTCGCTATATGTATTAAATAATGCAGATGGATGCATTTAGACCCTTGTGAAGGTGCATTTGACCAGCCATTATTATATGAACAAGGGTAAGGATTTATATACTTCACATTGTCTGTCATACTTGGATTTATGGATTTATGCAGGTTCTTTTAGACTTTAGTTGAGATGTTTGGATCCAAAAGAATCTGAACTATGTATATTTTTTGAATAGAGAGTTCTTTATTTTGTAGATGCATATTTGCATCCAACAGTTCATTTACAAAGGCAGGAATTGCAGATTACTTTATTTGTTTTTATCTGTATCTAGCTTTAGTAAAGAGTCCAATATTTTCTGCTTGTAAGCATAACCGTTACTTTTCTGTTCAAATTTGCTTTTACTGGTCCCTTTCTCATGACACAAACAATATATTTATTATATTTAGAATGAAGGTTTAGGTGAAATGCCTTCATTTTACAAGCAGTGTTTGGCTAACTATGTGTTCTACTATATAAAGCTGGAATAAAAAGTTGAATTATACAATTGCACTCGCAAAAGATGGAGTATATGATGTGACAAAACGCTACACAAGGAAATGGCACGAGGTTTGTTCCATCCAATTCAGTAGTAACAAATCTTCCTTTTATAGAATGTTTGTCCTATTGTTTAACTCATAAATATGAATTCTTATGTAGATTCTACATCGGCGTCTTATCACTTCAGAAGCTAATGTGCAAGAAGTAATTAGTAGTTTGACGAAGGAAGCTCGCAGACATTTCTCTCCAGTTCAGCTGGCTGCACTTGAAAACCGTGATAAGAGAGAGTTGGATGAAATAGAAAGATCAAATTATCCTGAAGAATTTTTATGTTCGTTACCTGGACGGCAAAGCGGATCAAAAGAATGGCGGATTTCTAGAGATGAGCTTGGTGCTAATAGTAATATTAATATGCCCTCCCAGCATTATTCGTGCCCCTTCCGTATATGTATAGATGACCACATTGGGAAGATTTATAAATCCTTTGGATTAATTTTATACCAATGCATTGATCATGGGAAATCCATTGCTAGAGTTATGGATGAACTGAAGGGTTTACAGAAATTTCTGGTTGAGCTGAGTGCTACACCTTTCAGAACTCGGAAAATAACAATTGATTCGACATCAAATATGTTGGCTTTATCTGAAGTCCTAAGAAGTAATGCATATGAAAGCTTATTTCAGTCTCTTAGTCTTAAGAGCTGCTTAGATGAAAATGGAAAAGGATTTGTTTGCTTGGGTGGGGAACCTGTCATGACCTCACTTGCCTTGCCAGTAGCTGTGGATATTCTACAAGAGATGGTCAACAATGCAGGCTCTGACAAATCCCTTACTGATGATCCAGCAGTAAAAGTGTTTGCCAATTGCACTAGAGTTTGTTTTGGTTCAGTTCAAGCAAGTGGAGAGCAATTGCCTTTCGGAATTGTAAGTTTTGTCACTTTTACTAAAGAAATTGTTTCTAAGAAAACAGGAAAAACAGTGTAGTTCAATGCTTGGGACTTGAGTTTCATGTTTTTCCAAATACTATCTTGAGAATTCAAAATTTGCAGGCTACAGCAGCTTTTGATGGCCTTAAGTCAACTAAATGGGAAGAACCAGATGGAGGAAAAGGTAATGTACCTTACTATTCGAAAGTTTATTACTGTTGCAAAGTTAGCTTTCTATGAGATTCATCATCTTTTGTCAGTTGGTTAACTTTCTCACTTTAATTTTTACTATTTCCCAAGGGTGTGGCATTAACTTATAAACAAATTTGCCTGTGCTTTATGCAAGCTGCCACATGAGTCATGCTGGAAAATTTGGGAGTTAGTTTTATTTAGTTGGTTAGGCTAATAACATATTCCATCATTTGTGACTGACAGTGCAATGATCATTCAAATTCACAAACTTTGTCACAAAACAGACGACAGTCTTGTTGTCGCACATAATGTCTAGGCACTGCGACAATGTCTCAGATCAGGGGCTGTGACCTTGATCCCCAATCTCTCTGTTTAAGTTGTCTCCCTACAACAGACTAAGGGAGGTGGACCATACGGAAATGGAATGAAGGAGGACTAGTTGGGAACCAACTAGGCTGGGAGACACAGTTGAGTGACCAAATACTTGTTTAGGTCTAGCAAGACTTAAATGATTCGATTTATACAATTGATACTAGTGCCTTGTGGAGTCAACTATTTTGCTAAAAAATTTAGGACCAAGTACATGATGGACAACTGCTGTTAAGGAAAATGTTATTATGATGAAAAGAGATGCAAGATGCAATTAGCAAAGGGATGAGTGAGTAGTCTTGAGGTAAGATCATTTAAGACTCAAGTAGTTAGTATTGATTAACTTTATGACAAGAGTAAGTACTTAATAAAATGAAGAGATCATCTTATACAAGAAAAAGTGCCAAATATCTCAAGTGGCAATAAGATACACAAGATAACCAAGATGACCACAATATATATGCTCTTAAAGAAAGATCACTAATATGCTAAAAATTATAATAACCACAAGCCAATAATAATATTAATGTCAAGAAAGAGAATTAGAGCATTTATCCAATTTATGCTTCAATGACAATTACTTGAAAATTCCAAAACTACTTAAGAGATATTCAAATACACCATGTTTTCAATTAGATCCAAATCAAATGCAAGCCTTTTCAATGATACTTAGCTCAATAGATTTCACAATATTTACCATTCACCAAACAAGAAAACCTTTGTGCAATTTAAAATATTAGACTTATCTGCTCCAAGTGTGTGAAATGAATTTCCTTTAGGCAATGAGCTTGTGTGTATGTGATTCATAGACTCAGAAAATAATAGGTGTAAACTTGGGATTTTGTTGCCAATAATTGTACCAAAAACTTGTTGACCTGAACTTGTGCAAACAGTCATCCAAAAGCACTTATTTTCAAAGATTAGATTTAGGACAACAACAAATTCTCTAATGGCAACAGTAAAATTAAAATGCCAAACTAAGCCAAACATGTCAAACAAATTCTGAATTGTGTTATTTTCAAAGATTAGATTTAGGACAACAACAAATTCTCTAATGGCAACAGTAAAATTAAAATGCCAAACTAAGCCAAACATGTCAAAAAAATTCTGAATTGTGTTATGAACTCAAATCATTTGAAATTTCAGAATTTAATCCATGGCAGCCAATATGTTTTAGTGATAAAAAAGAGCCGCAAAAAAGACTTTATGACAACAGGGAAATGCTTGCTGCAATCAAGAAGATCACCCTTCTAGATTCTTATGACAGTTACTTCCACAACGATATTAAACCTCTTAATTTTCAGAGAATTGTTTTTTAGGACAACAATGAATTGTGTAGGACAGCAACAAACAAATGTTATGACAACAACAATATGACAATGAAAATAGTAAGCTATCAATGCTATCTTTATACTAAAAATTTATCAAAAATTTTCCAAACTTGCCCACATGAATTATCAAAAAATTTCAGCTTGTTATGATGTGTTTTCCAAAATTATATCAGATTTGATATACTTATTACAGTCAACAATTAAAATATGAAATAGGTTTAACGATGGATTCCCAACTCAAGCAATTAATTCCTTAATGTATTAGACAACTTAGGAACTGATTTTAGGCTAACCCACATGAAATTTTGCCACCATTAGAAAGCTATATAATTGCTATAGCAAATAGTGAGGAAAAAAGGGTTTAGAGATCAAACGTTAGGCCCTAAGCCTTGAAGATCACTTGTTCAAGTTGCCAAAAAAAATTCCAATACCTGTCACACAAATTTTTACCAATTTTTCTGCAAAAAGTCACCAATGATCAGCTTCAGAAAATTAAATATTCAGATAAAAAATGGAGCAAGGGGAATCTAGGGCCAATGAGGGCTAGCACTAAGCCCAATAGGGCTAGAGTTGGGCTAGGAGAAGACAGATCTGGGCTTAGGAGCCCCAAAACTTGAAACCCTTCTTTTGAAAAAAATTATTTTGCTTCAGATCTTCAAATTTGTTACAAAATCTTTAATGGCTGGCCTTGCAAAAATATTTGGGACAAGATCTTGCCCTCTAGGGCCTAGATCTGTCTCAAAATCCCCAGATCTCCTTGAAAAAATCTTAGATGTGAAGATTTCCTTGGCTGATTTCTCAAATCTATTCCTGCAAACAATATTTGAGCCCAAATCTTGCCCTCTACAATCTAGATCTAGCTCAGATCTGAAGATTTCCTTGGTTGATTTCTCAGATCTATTCCTGCACAAGTGAAAAGAGAAAACCCTAATACCCAATATGTACAAAAATAGAGAAAATTCCAAAAACCTAAATGTTAAAATTCAAAATTATGTTATAAAATTTCAGATCTGCACAAGTAAATAACATATCTATACAAGTAATTTACAGATCTATAAAGATCTATTTGACCTTTTTGCACAACAACAGGTGATGGATGAGGTTTTTCGAAGTTGGGGGCTCTGGAATTAGGGTTCTGAAAACCCTATGACGGCGCAGTCTGCGCAACCTGCACACTCCTTGCTCCTTGCAGAACGATCGACTGTCAATAGTTAACAAACCCTCCTTTGGAACTCTGCCGCGGTAATGGGTTTCTCCCAGTGGGGGCCTCAAAGCCCTCCCCAACGTCCACTCGCAAGCCTCTAGTGCAACCAAGCTCTCTGTCCTCTGAGCCAGGGCACGAAGAAGAGGACAACGAAAGCTCTCCGTGATAGCAGCATACAAACAAGTCCACGCACCAGACAGAAGAAGGCAACGAGAAACCAGATGGGAAATCAGAGACAGAGGAAAGGCATAGGGTCACATCGAAGACTTGTAAACCAGTGGCTACTGAATGGCCCAAGATCGAACTTCCCAGCCATAGGGTCAATGGAAAAATCCAGTTTATGAAGGACCATGCGCCTATTGGAAAATTTATTGGCTTCTGGCCGACGGAAAAGGCTCTGCAAGGTTGGATCTCAGCCAAATGGAAGCCTAAAGGCCATGTCACCTTGTAACTAGGACCAAAAGGGTTCTTTACTGCGATCTTTCTTTGCATAGAAGACAGAAATCGAATCATAGATGAAGGGCCCTATTTCTTCAACTCAGAGGGCCTGTACTTAAGAGCGTGGGTGGAAAGATTTAACTCGGACAAGGAGGACCTCAGCTGGGCTCCAGTATGGATCAGGATGTACTCGCTTCCA
The DNA here is from genome assembly GCA_000404065.3 of Pinus taeda. NCBI lineage: Eukaryota > Viridiplantae > Streptophyta > Pinopsida > Pinales > Pinaceae > Pinus > Pinus taeda. The sequence continues at coordinate 63,944 of APFE031513069.1, forward strand.
GCGGAATACTGGGATGAAGATTCACTCAAAGACATAGGAAATGGGCTGGGGGAGTTTGTTAAATCGGCGGAGGAAACGAAGCTGCGCAGATACACATCCGATGCCCGTGTTTGTGTCTTCATGCGACTGGACAAACCCCTCCCGGTCTCGGTAAGTCTTCTTCATGATGATTTTGAATGGGTCCAACCTTTGGATTATGAACATGTTCCCTTTCGCTGCCGAAGATGCCATGCTCTGGGATATCTCTTTAGAGACTGTCCTCTAAATATCAATTCCCAAAATGCTGCTCCCTTTGAGAAGCCAGATCAAGATGGCTTCATTAAAGTCGCCAACCGTAAGAGAACCCACAAGAAATCTTCCTCAGGGAAAAAACCCCATCAGGACGCCTCCTCCCTTCCTTCAACAAGCAATAGTTTTGAGGTCCTTGCTAACCCCTCAGCCGACCATCTTCTGCATTCTTCACCCAATCCTAAGCCCTCCTCCTCCTCTGCTACTCCTCACCTCTCAAGCTCCCTCCCCAGGCCCCGCTCCCCTATCACCTCCTCGGATTCCCCAAAGGAGGCCAGCAAGATCTCAGACGGAAAAGTAAAAGAAATGGAGGTTGATGATATTCCCAGTCAATCCATAAGCCCAACATTCATTATAGATGAGGAAAACCAGGTACAACAAATGGAGGAAGAACCTGAAAGCATTGACCTAAATGGTCTTGACATCCTGGAGCTGGAGCAAATCTGCAAAAAAAGGGATTATGATAAGATACCAGAGCTCCAGATCAGCAAACTGGAAGTCATCATCTCCAGGGCATACCAATAGCAGCAGCTTGGCATTTAACTCTACAGTCATTGGGATGGTGGCTTACCGCCTAAAGACTCCAAAAAGCGAGGGAGAAGAACAGATCTCCAGCGAACCATTGCGCTAGGAAAAATTCTGGTGGATTCAGGCAGGTATGCTAAGTTAACTAAGTACTACAATCCCTCCCACATTAGTGAATCATGAAGCCTATCTCATGGAATATAAGAGGGCTCAATAGCCCCGGGAAACTCACATTAATAAAAAACATGATAAAGCAGGAGGAGCCACAAATTTTCTTTCTACAAGAAATGAAGTGTAATAGTATCACTCTTGGGAACATTCTTTCCAGGGCATGGCCAGATTGTCATTCGCTAGCAGTGGACGCCACAGAGGCTTCGGGAGGTTTGGCTATAGCATGGAAAACTCAAGCGATTGAGCTGACAGACATCCATGCAACTCATCACATGATTCAAGCCACCTTTCACATTTTAGGCACCAATGTTCATGGTCATCTGACCAATGTGTATTTCCCTCAGGTAGTTAGCAAAAAAGTAGCAGTTCTTAACACAATCGCAGAGCTCAATATCAACAGAGTCCACCCTCTGTGGATCATAGGGGGCGATTATAACATGATAACCAAGCTAGAAGAAAAGAAAGGAGGGCGAGCCAGGCTGGAGCAGGAAGACGCCCACTTCAAAGATTTCATCCAAAACAATACTCTAATTGACATGCAATTTGCAATGGCACGCATACATGGAGTAATCAAAGAACAGGAAGGCAACAAATTGCATCCAAACTTGACAGATTCCTCATCTCTGACAATATGGTGCATCTTGGAGGAGACCTTTCAGTATCAATTCTCCCTTACTCAGGCTCGGATCAGGTCGGATCATTGGCCGATCACCCTCCAATGGCAAAGACCAGGCGATGTGAAAAGGCGTCCTTTTCGCTTTGAAGCTTTTTGGCTCTCACACCCTGCATTCAAAGACTTCATCAGATCAGCATGGACCTCTTTCCCTCCGCCAGTTGGTTCAAAAATGTTTCAGTTCCAGCAAAAGCTCAAATTCCTCAAAGCCCAAATCAAGCGCTGGAACAAAGAGACATACGACAACATTTTTCAAGCGCAGCAAGCTTTAAACAAGGAAATGGCAGAACTCCAACAAAACATCATCTCAGGAGGACACAATGAAGAGACCCTTGCTCAGGAACAATGCATTCATAACCAACTGGAGGAAAGAAGGAAGCAGGAGGAAATTCTGTGGAGGCAAAAGTCTAGGATTAGATGGCTGAAAGGAGAGAGGAACACCAAATTCTTCCATCGAACCACAATTCAACGAAGAATGCACAATACCATCTCGTTCATTCAGAACCCAGACTGGGAGAGAGTGGAAAATCATGTTGAGATAGAGCAAGAGTTCCTAAGACACTTCCAGTAGGTTCATCAAGAGCCCCAAGCGGACAGGAGGCCGACTATAGAAAAAATCATCACCAATGTGCCCAAAATCATTACAGCAAAGCATAACGAACTCCTTCTACGTCCTATCACACAATAGGAGGTGGACGCAGTTATGCACCAACTCAAGGAAGGCAAAGCCCCTGGCCTGGATGGCTTCACCACAACTTTCTTCCACACTTTCTGGGAACTGATAAAAGAAGTCTGGCTAGTGGTGGAGGAGTCGCGTACCCTTCACTGGCTTTTACCCTCTCTCAACTCTACCTTCATTGCGCTAATCCCTAAAGAAGAGATCACTAGAACCCCAGACAAATTTCGACCAATAGCACTTTGTAATGTCATATACAAAGTGATATCCAAGGTAATCGCCAACAGGTTAAAGCCGTTACTACCCTTGCTCATTTCGCAGGAACAGTCGGGCTATGTGGAGGGTAGACAGATTCTGGACGGTATCATCCTCTCTCATGAAATCATACACTCCCTCAAGCACTCCAAACAAGCAGGTATGTTTCTCAAGCTCGATCTCTCAAAAGCTTTTGATAAGCTCAATTGGACCTATATACAAAAAATGTTAACAACTTTCGGTTTCTCGCCTATGTGGGTGCGATGGGTGATGAGCCTTATCTCTTCTACTTTTTTCTCCATCCTCATTAATGGCATCCCCTCCCATCCTTTTAGCCCTTCCAAAGGTATTAGGCAAGGCGATCCTCTTTCCCCTTTCCTTTTTGTGCTAATGGCTGAAGGCCTGGGTCATCACATCAAGCAAGCCCTCCTCTCCAGGCAACTCAAAGGCTTATCCATCCATAATCTGCCAGCTATATCTCACCAACAATTTGTGGATGATAATATGCTCTTTGGGTACCCCTCCGTTCAGGAAGCTTCTCTTTTTAAATCCCTGCTGAACTATTTTTCAGAAGCTTCAGGCACCAGTGTCAATAAGGCTAAATCCCAAATCTACTTCTTCCATAGCCCCCCTGTCACCCAATTTGCCATTGCTTGTACCCTGGGCTTCTCCATAGACTCTCTCGCCTCTAAATACCTTGGAGCCCCCCTCATTGCTTCTGCCCTAAAGCATGCTTCCTGGCGTATTCTCCTTGAGAAGCTGGAATCTCGCCTAAATCTCTGGACTCATAGAACTCTGAACATTGCTAGTCGCTTGGTGCTAATCAAAGCGGTTCTTCAGGCTAGGCCTCTTTATCTTTCTCAATCTTGGCAGCGCCCAAATGGGTAATCAAAAAAATAAAGGCCCTTCAGCGTAACTTCCTTTGAGGCGCCACTGGCACCAACCGCAAATGGGCCTTGGTAAGGTGGACCATAGTTTGTAAGCCTAAAGAAAAAGGAGGCATCAGTCTAAGGGACCTCAGTCACAGCAACACAATCATGTGCGCAAAAATTTGGTGGCAATGGATAACGGCACCCAACAAGCCCTGGGCAACCATCTGGACTGTCAAATATGCCAACCTTAGACCGCCAGAAGACCTGATCAGATACACTCCCACAGTGAAAGGATCCCTAATATGGAATGCTGCCAAACAACATTACTTAATGATCCAACAACATAGTTTCTGGGAAGTGAGAAATGGACAATCAGTGCGGTTTTGGATGGATGCGTGGAATCAGCTATCGAAGCTCCACAATACCCTTGAACAGACTCCACACCACTACAGGGCAGGGCAGCTACAAGAAGAGGTATGGCAGAATTGGATCTAGGAAACAGAACAGGGATACAGACAATGGAAGCAAAGCAATCGAATAATTGAGCATGCAGATCACCACACTCAGCAGCTTCTGGAGAGGGAGCTCCAAAATCGACGAATTAGATACTCGGAGGACAAGGACATCCTTCGATGGGGATACACGCCCAGGGGAACCTTTACTACAAAAGAGGCCTATAAGATCATTTGCTCGGATTTGGAACCCCTGGATCCCATTTGGAGCAGAATATGGTCTTCAGGTATTTGGCCCAAAGTCTCTCTTTTCCTCTGGTTGGTGGGGCACCGCAAAATCCTCACCTGGGACAATCTCAGACGTAGGAACTTTCATGGACCATCTATGTGCGTCAATTGTAAAAACCAGGAGGAAACTTTCCAGCACCTCCTAGACTCCTGCTCTCTGGCCAATCAAATGTGGGAGAAAGCCAGCTTTCGATGTCAACGAAATTGCAGAGGGTCAGAAGACATCCTCGACTCACTGCCCCAGTGGCAACAAAACCCCTACAAAAGTGGAATTCTCAATCACTTATGGAGAATAATTCCTGGTCTCCTCCTCTGGACGATATGGAAAGAAAGGAACAAGCGCATATTCAAGGATCAAAGTTCTCTGCTAGAAATTATATGGGGCAACTTCTGCCATAACCTCCAGGGGACCTTGGCACTTGGCAACTGGGCGCAGGACGACCTTCCCTCTACAACTAATGAGAAGGCCATTTGGGCAAACTGGAATTTGCATTTCCCGCAGGGAACTCACTCTCCCACCCTGTCTATGTGCAACAACAGTAAGGACTCTTGGACCCCTCCCCCAAAGAACACAATCAAGCTCAATTTTGATGGCGCTTCCAAGGGCAATCCCAGAAAGGCAGGTTTTGGGGGTGTTTTCAGAGACCATGAAGGATCTCCAATCCTTATCTACTTTGGGAGGATAGGTTGGGACACTAACAATTCGGCAGAACTGGAGGGACTTTGGCAAGGGCTTCTCCTATCCAGGGATCTCAACTTCCAGCCCCTGGAAATTGAAGGGGACTCCCAAATTCTCATCAACATGGCTAAACAACTTCAAAACGGGACTCATGTGAGGAAAATAGCCAAAAGCTGGAGGCTTGAGGCCAGGCTGGAAGCCACAGAACGCCATCTCCACAACAATCAAGCCATTATCTTCAATCATATCAAGAGGGACGACAACAAGGTTACTGATCTCCTGGCTAACTGGGGGGTGGAAGCGAGACACACTATGCTTTCTGGCACAATTGACATCATTCAAAATCATGATCAAACCCAGGAATGCAACATGCTGGTTCAAAAAGATGCAGCTCCCCCGGATGCGGGTGACTGACGCAGCGATTAACTTGACGGAACTGGGGTGGGGTGAGGAGAGCCTGGCATGCGAGCCATTACATTCCCCCGTGAAGTGGTTCAGGCTCATTCTGTGCGTCCACTGTAATGGTTACCTCCTCCGCAAGCTGCTAACCGCAAGAGATGGCGACTACCATCAATGTTGCAGTTATGAATGGGGCTTCTCGAGGTAGGTCTGGCCAGTATAAGGATAGGCACAGCCTTGTGTTCGCAATGAAGCTTTGTGAGTTGTGGCTCTGGGCTCATCCCCTCGCCTCTGATCAATTTCTGGTTCTTTATGTTGGTTTTGGGCCTTTGACGAGAACGCTGTGTCTGGCCTTCATAGGGCAGCTCCACCTACTCATCTCTTTCCATTGGAGGGTTCTGAGTATCACTCTAGAGGTTCTTGTGTTAGTTTATCATCTCAGGGACTCTGTTCGGGCTTTTGGCTCTGATAGGTGGCTTCTAAGAATCTCTTTTATAGCTTCTGGCCCCCTGTTCACCCATTCTGTCTTCTGCTCGATCTTTGAATGGTGTGGGTGGGAGATTGAGAAGAACAAGTCAAAGGTGGAGCGTAAACAATAGATTGCGCCTCGCATTCGAGAGCTCTCACCCGGGTCCTCACGTCTCTGTTGGTCCTCTCGTCGCTGGCCGGATCTCGGTTCCATTGTGCAGCCTATTTGTAATCCTTCTTCCGCCCCTTCTTTGATGGCTCGTCTTCGTCAGAGAATGGGGTGCCGCAGAGGCCAACCCCGGCGTGTTCCGACTGACTCTACTTCGGACTCGCCTGCCCCTACCAGTGAATTATTTACGGGTCGCTATCCAAGCACCCGTAGTGGGCGCAGGAGGCGTCACGTCTCTAGTCATTCTCGGGGGCCTCCATCTTCGACAAGGTCTACCATCTTCACTTTCAATAGCTCTCTGCACCAGCCTCGGATAACCGCCCACATATCCGTGGTCTTCTATGTGACAATGCAAATGGAGGGCTCAAACACTCATATGGGAGGCTTGGGTGCAACTGCTGGTCCTCCTCTTGCGATTCAGCTTGGAATTGGAATGGCGCCACAGCATGTTCGGGCTAACCTGGGTGGAAGCACGCAGGATACAGAGATGTTGCCTGTTGACCCCAGACCTTTTGTTCAGTTGGCCGCTCCTGTTGCTGATGAACCAAAATTCGGATTGTGCCGAATTGTGGAGGAACAACCTGATGATTAGCCTGCTCTCGCCGACGGTGGTCTATGTTTTTTGGTCATGTTTTTGGCTTACCTCTGGCAAGTTTACTATGGTAACTAGGCTATGGACTTCCTCTGTTTTTGCTGTATGGGTCTCCATGTTGTGAGTTCTGCACTTGGCCTGTGTTTTTTTCTTGAATGATGGCTCTTATCAGAGCAATGAACTGACTTCAGTCATTATGTAAATATTTTTCCTCTTTTTAATAGAATTAATCTTACTCAGATTTTTTTTTTTTACAGATCTATACAAATAATTTACAGATCTATTAGATTTGAGGAGTATGAGTCCAACTCCGCTCTCAAATCCGATAATTTGAGGCTCTTTCTAGCCATATCTAGCTATTTTTTCACAAAATATTTAAAAAATTTTGAAATTTTAGAGAGGTACTAGCCCCAAAACACCTTGCAGAAAAAAGGTTAGTCATTAGATAAATCCTGGGGCTTATATGAAGTGGGCTCTTTAGAAAATATGTGCTGAGAGTTAGCTGGTTCAACCAAAGACTATCCGCAAACGCTTAATGAGAACCTAAGAGATTTTCTGCAAACACTAGATCAACCATCAAACCAAGTAGAGAAATAGAACAACGATAAAATTCTGAAGAAATAAAGATACCTGCTACTTCAATCAAAATTAAAAATGTTACTCTAGATTCAACAAACTGAATAAAGTACCTATATTCAGATTGATAGTTTTCACATACTATTAAGCAGAAATTAAAACAATGTTACGATAAATTCATGAAGAGAAACACCACTGCAAGTTGAAACCCCAAAGACTTTTGCATTTATTCCACAAAAGTTTACAAGAGTTTCAAGAGCTAGTACATGATCAAAAGATCAGATGGATTGACTGACAAATGACCTCCTATTTAAAGACAAATCCTCCAACGGGTAGTTCGAGTGATCCTTGTCAAAATAATCTCGACTGTTGATGAAGATCAAAATTTCTTTTAATTTCATCCATCGAAATATTTTATTTTTGAAGAAAATTGAATTTTTCATTTAAAAACATTTTAATCAACTCAAAAATAGAAATTTTGAGTTAATTTCCCAAAAAAATTAATTTTGACTTAACCCCCAAGGATCAAAGGTTTAAAATTTATCAAAATAATTAATTTACCTTAGTCCCAAGACCTCCTAAAATTTAATTTCTTAGGGCCGACGAATTTTGCCTTTGGAGAATTTAAATTTACTTAGGACTTAGAATTAATTAAATTTTTGGCTTAGGATTTTAATTAATTTTGGGCCAAAAAATTTAATTAATTAACCTATGAGGGGATAAATTATTTTTCCAACCCTCAAATGTTTAGCCGTGGTTTTTTAATTATGAGAGACCATGTTTTAGACATTTTACATTATGATTTACATATTTTTACATGATAAAGGGGGGAAACCCATTTAGTACAAACCTTCACATTCTACCCATTTCTGCGACACAAGTGTAATCCAACAAACCAAACAATTTGTCAAATAATCTAACCAAATAGGTAGGATTATTCCTAAATTACTTTTACATAGACTCGATCTAGAACAATAGGACTCGCCTAAGATTCTAGTGACAAAATCCATTCCAGCTTTGGGGTAAGACTAGAGGGAAAAACTTTGTTGATTATTCAAAAATGAATCAGTGAGACGAAAAACCTCCTAGAATGGGGATCGTCACTAGAAAGGTAGGTTTACGCAGGGCATTACATACATGACATGAGTCTGCTGAGATTATTTACATTATACACATGCATAATGGGTTTACATAACATCTTGGAAGTTAGGTTGCTGATGATAGTTGGACAGCACGAACACATCGATCAGGCGTTATCCCTTTTGCGAAAAAATGGATTGTACTACTATGGGTCGTTGACACGTAGTGGTCAACAAGTCTTATCCTTAAAAACCTGTCTTTTTCACAAGCTCCTTTGGTGGATGCAAGAAAGTACATAAAACAATAGAACAACATCCTCTGACTTATGATGAGATATCCTTTAATAATAAGAATGGAGTTTGTGATTATCAGTATAAATTTCTCCAGTCTTCTCTTTATCAATTAGCCCATTGTTAACATCTAGTCTTAGATTGTTGTCACTATTAGAATTGAACACTATGACACTAAAATGTTGGTATACTTGTACACTAAAGGTGCTTCAACCAACTATAACCAACTGAATTCATTGTGCACAGAGAATAAATTGTAGTAGACAAATAACTAATGTGGTATTATATTTAATTAATGAGCCTTTCTCATAGAAATAAAAGAGGTGACATTTATGTAAGGAGCCTCATGTTTAGATGATTTGAAAATTTGATGCCACATTGGTAGTGATAGGAAATTATTTGATGCCCCAAAGTGTTAACTGAGACAATTGTGCATCAGCCAAGATGTTGCCCCAAGTTTTGGAAAATGATTATAAAATCCCCAATATTATTTCTTCTTATCATTTCCTCTTGTTGATTGTTAAGTTGCACTTAGTAGATATAGAGACTTCATAGTCCATGATTCAGAGTGTATATCAAAATTTTCAGAAGTTCAAAGGTCAGTAGGGCATTCCAGTCCCTTTCTCTCTCTTCTTTCTTCCCTCAGTCCTTAGATTCTGTAACTCTACAGGGATATTGTAAAAATGTCACTAGCATGATGAATAAAGCTATGTAATAGGCCTAGGAGACTTGGGAATTGATTATCAAGTGAGTACACTCTAGAGTGTTTTTTTTCCACTTGGTTATTCTCATTTTTTAACCGTGAATAATTAACTGAGTTTTCTCACTCATGCATACCCCCAAAGCCGGGGTGATGGCTTGAAGATTGAGCCCCTAGTCCATCTTAGTGTTTATAGTCGATGTATATTACCATGCTAGTTCATATCTAACATTTCGTGGAATTTGACTAAGTCTAGATAGGATTTTTTTAAAAATTAAAAATTTCCCTCAAAATGAGACTTTTTAATTAATATCTATGTAAAGATGTAAATAAGTGGTCCTAGGAAATGTATGGTTCATGTGACTACTCAAAATTCATCCTCAGAACCCTAGCGTTATCCTAATACCCACTTTGAGGGTCAGAAAACGACTTAAAGCCCCTCAAAACTTATTTTTTCTAAAGACAATGGCAAAAGTGAGGAAAAATTAAAAAAAATAATAATTGAAGAAAATTTATTATTTTTCGGAAGGTCAAAAAGTTTCAAACAAACGACATGGAAATCATATGGAGGCCAAAGGTGATGTGTCAAGCCACATAGAGCCGACCAAATGGGGCCTAGCTCATTTCCAAATAAAACAAGGCAAGGAAGCACTACGTTGAAGTCCCAAGCTCCACAAATTGCTGAAGACTTAAACTCAATTTAATTTGGGTAATATATTAAAGTCTAAAGTTCAAGAATGTGAGTGGGGAGTAGACCCCACCTCACTCTCCACCTTAACACAACAGAAAACAAGTTTGCAAACTATTTGATTACTGTGGAGGTGGTAGGGTGCAACAGTGGTTTGCAATCTCAAGTGAAGGGTTCGTTGTCATTGCTAAACCTTGTGCATCAAGTAGGGGGGAGCTATTATCGGAAACAAAATCTTCATCTCGTTAATGGAACTTCATTTCCTCACCCTCTCATTGTGAAATTTCCTGAATCTAACACATCAGAAACCCCTACTACAATTACTGGTTTACAATCTCCTACTTGTTTTTTACATTAACAAGTTATTTAACTGCATAAACATCGAAGTAAACACTATTGCAGCATTCACAAATATATAGATCATGCATTGAAATAAACAAAGACAATAACACAAGGGACACCGCTATTTTTGGACAATCGTCCCCAGAAAAACCCAATTCAAGAAAACCGACGTAGCATATAGAGGGTTTGTATTATTAAGTAGATTCGTGAATACAACTAGGGTGCTAGAAATGGCTCACCCAACAGAGAATATCCTTGGCAGTAGTACCTCTATCCGAAGACAGATATTCCGGCAAATCAGCAACCGGATGATCAAACCCGACAGCGACTCCCACTGTTTCCTATGTTGGACAGCGAAAGCTGCTCCAAGCACTGCTCTAGAACTGCATCACTCCTCCGGGAGCTGTGTCACCCTCTCCCGGCTCAGAATCTATTGATCTGCTCCCAGTCTGCCCCACAGAATCTCCCCAACGTTGCCTCTGAGGCCCAATGTCAGCGTCTGTGGCTTTTACATCTCATTGCGTCAGGCCTCTGCATCCTTTGTGTCAGCGTTACGGTCTTTGTGTCAGCCCTTCTAGGGCCCACGTTGTCTCTCCTGGCACTGCGGTGCCTCTCTGCTATGTATTCTTCAGCCTTAGATGAGAATCCCTTGTTGAACTACCCCTCACTGCAACTCTGATCACTAACTCGATTTCCTCAGCAAACCTCATCCTAGAAAATCGAATTCTTTGATCACTTGGTGTATCTCCAACTAACCCTCAAGCCTCTTATACTTTTCCTGTTGACGGATCAACGACCGAGATTAAGTCCCTAATCAACGACTAAGATTACAACTGGCTTGATCCTCGTCACTTAGAAGTTAGAAAGTTTTCACCCATATTTTATTACTACACACTAATGTTTTTATTTTCTTAAGTTTAGACTTAGGAACCCATTAAAAATATTAATTATTTTGATAACTCCTCATCTGGGTGGAATTTCTCCAAACGATTTCTGGGTCTTTGAGATCTCATGTGCCTTAGCCTCTCCATTAATTTTCAAGGCTAGAGCACATCCGATGCTACCCAAAATCAACACTCTCTCTTAGCGAGGAATGTGCTCTAATATTGTTTCACCATAGAAGCATCACACTGATCCTCTGCATCAATCCTCTGTGTTGATGCTTGGCCTGCTGCTCAACATCCACTGCATTACTGCTTCCTGTACTGCTGCCCATGACACTGCCATTGCCACTGCTACCTCTGTACTACAGCTCCCTCTCAACATGCTGCATCATGCTGTCCATAGCACTGCCTCTGCTAACTTTTGCACTGCAACTCAGTTACTGAGAAGTAAGTAACTGACTTTACCCAATTACTGATAGCCTAGTCAGTCCAAAAGCCTCGTGATGTTGAAGCTACCTCAACTGCTACCTTGAGCTCCCTCTGCTGCCACTGCGATATTGCAAACACCTCTGTGCCTCTAGCATCGCTGCAACCTCCACTGCGCTGCCTCAGATTTCGGCACTCTAGCTTTGCTACTATTGCTCCATCACGCCTTGCTCCACCCGACACCTGTCACCATGCTATTGTCATTAAGGGCTCCCGTAGCCGGATGTGATCCAAGAGTTTGGGCACCTCAAGGATCCTTCCCCACCTTCTTTAGTCTTCTCGACTACAGCTTCAAGTCTCCCCACCTCTTCTCTAGAGGCGCATGAGCACTCATGGCACAATCGTCATCAGTCTCGACATCCTTCTCCACCTTTGCTGGAGCAACCTTTGAGTCAGAAGCTTCTCCCTTGCCTTCCTTCTTGGGGCACTGAGAAGCATAATGTCCCAACTCCCCACAGTTGAAGCACTTGACCTTAGAGATGTCTTTCTTCTTCCTCTTCTGTAGTCCCTACTGTCCCGCTGATGCGAGAGCTGCATCCTCCTCCTCCTTGATTCGAACTCCCTTACCACTACTCCCCGCCTAACACTACTCCCCGCCTTGGTCAATCTCCTGAGCTCTTCCTGTCGAAGAGCTGCTCACATCTCCTCCCAACTGGGAAGAGTTGCTCTGCCCAAAATGCTTTAGACAAACGTCTCCTGTTGATTTGGGGTAGCATCGGATGTGCTCTAGCCATGAAAATTGGTGGAGAGGCTAAAGCACATGAGATCTCCAAGACCTAGAAATGGTTTGGGCAGATTCTAACCATTTTGGGAGATATTAAAATAATTAATATTTTTAATGGAGTTCCTAAGTCTAAACTTAGGAAAATAAAATATTAATGGGTATTAGTATAAAACTGTGTTAGAAGGTTCGAAAAGACATGGATCAAGCTAAATCTAATCTTAGTCATTGATTAGAGATGTAATCTCGGCCGTTGAAGGACCAACAGGAAAAGTATAAGAAGAGGCTTGAGGGTTAGTTGGAGGATACACCAGAGTGATGAGTCATTCGATTTACTAGAGCGGGGTTTGCTAAATAAAGTCGAATCAGTGATCAGCAGCGAGGGGCAGTGAGTATTGGACAGTGCCGAGAGACCAGGGCAGAGGCAGAGAGGTACACAAAAGCTAGAGCAGGCCACGCAGAGCCCAACAGAGCCCAGCAGAGACAACGCAGAAGCCAGAGGGACTGTGTCATCCACGAAGAAGGCAACAAGAGTGACATAGAGGGTCCCAAAGGCTACGCAGTGCCTTAGAGGGTTGACACAGAGGGTTCTGAGGCTGACGCAGAGCAGCAAAAGTCTGATGCAGTGCGTTAGAGTTACTGGAGAGGGTTTCGTGGGATAGGTTTTTTAAATACATATTTTCAAATAGAGAGGTACTACTGCCGATTGTTTTTTTCTGTCGGGTGAGCCAATTTGGCACCCAGTTGTACTCATGGAAATAGTACATAATAATAAACCCTCAGAATTGGTGCACCGGTTTTCCCACATTGGGTTTTTCTGGGGACGAGTTGTCCAAAAATAACGGTGCCACTTGTGTGTTTGTTTTCTTTCAACTGTTGATCTTAGATGTTGAGACTGTATTGTGTTTATTTCGTTATTTATATTTTTTAAATAAGTTGTTTGTAATTAACAAATAGAAGAAATAAACCAGAAGAATACAGATTAAATTTCTAACGAATAGACTTAGAAATTTCAACATGGTATTAGAGTGTGGTTGCAGATCACAGGAGAGCTGAAGCAGAACATTTGCAGCAGAATCAACTATCCCGAGTGATAGAAGCTGATCCTTGCAGGAAGCGATAGAAGAAGGATTGACGCAGAGGGACTGCGTCATCAGTCTAGGCCAGAGAAAGGCTAGCGCAAAGGTTGAGGAAGGCAGAAAAAGGCTCACGCAGAGCCATGCAAAGACCAAGAGGGTTGACGCAGTTGGCTGAGAGAGTAGTTTTGCCAGTGTCGGGATTGCGCAGAGCCTAGAAGCTCATTCCTTCAGTTGCTAGGGCATAGGAAGCTATGGGAAGTTTGCGGGAGCGAAGCTGGTGGGGTACTGTTGGCAGAAAAGTACCTAACAGGGCAAAACCAAGGTAGAGGGAGTTGCTACTGAGGCGGATTTCTAGCCAAGGAATTCGGATCAGTGTTGCAAGTGCACAGAAGATCGGAGAAGTGCAACTTGACGATTGGGAGGAGGATTTCTTGAGGGGAAATTGAGACTCAGAGGGAGTCTAGCAGAGAACTTCCAAGCAGGAAGTAGAGAGACTTAGCAGGAGTCGAAGAGAGAACTTCCAAAGGGAAGTAGAGAGACTCAGAGGAGTCAACAAGAAGAGCAGAGAGATGGCTATGAATGGGCTGAGGGATCAGGACATGCTGGACGGGGCGTCCAACTTTGTGGTCTGGAAGGTCAAGATCCTGTCCATTCTAGATAGACATTGCATCAAGGCCTTCACCTTGAGAACAGTGGTGATCCCAGTTGACTTGGCTGATAATGAGAAGTATGAGGAGGTAATGGCCAAGGTGAAATGCATCATCCTTGATGGGGTCAAGGATCATGTGGTCCAACATATTGTCAAGAAGGAGACGACAAAGGAAATGTGGGACACCTTGAAGAAGTTGTACCAGCATACTTCCGTGCAGAGGAAGATGTTACTTGAGAATCAGTTGCAGTCATACCAGATGCAGAAGGGGGAGTAGATAGATTACTTCCTCGGGAGATTGAAAGAGATCTGGGACCAACTGACTTCCATAGGGGCCACTATGGATGAGGAGATGTTGGTGAGGACTGCACTAAACACAGTCTCTGAAGAGTGGGAGACATTTGTCCAGAGCATACTGGGCTGGACGGATCTTCCAGATTGGGAAGAATTATGGGCCGCTCTTTGCCAAGAGGAGATCATAATGCTGAGCAAGACGGGAAGTAGCAACAAAGGAGTCCAGATCAAGAAGGAAGAGGAAGAGGATGCAACTCTGGCATCTGCGGGAAAGCAGGAGTAGAGGAAGAAAAAGGACCTCTCCACGATCAAATGCTTCAATTGTGGGGAACTGGGTCATTATGCGAATCAGTGTCTGAGGAAGAAGAACAAGGGAGGGGCGTCTGACTCTAAGGCAACACCAACGAAGGTAGAGGAAGAGGTAGAGGAGGATGACGATTGTGCCATGAGTGCTCATGTACCTCTAGAGAAGAGGTGGGGAGACATCGAGCTGTAGTCGGGAAGACTACAGGCGATGAGGGGTAGGATCCTTGAGGTACCCAACCTCTTGGATTATACCTTGCTACGAGAGCCCCAAAGAGAGAGTAGCAGGACTGGCGGATGTCGGTAGAGAAGGATGCGGATGAAGCAGTGAAGAGTGCTACAGTGCAGGAGTCCCCGGGAAGCACGAGGCTAGTAGGCTACAACAATGCGAGAGGCACGGAGAGTGTTACAATAGTGCAGGATGGCAGAGAGAGGTTTGTAGTGGTGCGAGATGCAGGGAGTTGTTGCAGCAATGCAAAGGCAGTAGAGGGAGCACTTGATAGCGACAGAGAGAGCTTTAGCATTGGGAGTGTTTCTAGCCTGACAGGGATGTAAGTAGTTGGGTAGATCAATTACTTACTTCTCAGTAATTGAGTTGCAGTGCAGTAGCAGTTGTTAGTGGCATGATGCAACATGATGAGAGGGGGTTGCAGTGCAGATGCAGTGTTGGGAGAAAGGACCAACAACAACACGGATGTAGAGGGAGTTGCCGTATGTATGCAACAGTGGCAGTGGCAGGCCCATGGGCAGCAGTACAGGATGCACCAGTGTAGAGGATGTTGGGCGGGGATGCCTAGCATCAGCACAAGTACCGGTGCCGTATAATCAGAGTGATGCTCAGTGTGGAGTATTACTAGAGTACAATCCTCGCGAAGAGGGAGTGTTGATTTGGGGTAGCATCGAATGTGCTCTAGCCATGAAAATTGGTGGAGAGGCTAAAGCACATGAGATCTCCAAGACCCATATATGGTTTGGGTAGATTCTAACCGGTTTGGGAGATATTAAAATAATTAATATTTTTATTGGAGTTCCTAAGTCTAAACTTAGGAAAAATAAAATATTAATGGGTATTATTAAAAAACTGGGTTAGAAGGTTCCAAAAGACATGGATCAAACCAAATCTAATCTTAGTCATTGATTAGAGATGTAATCTCGGTCGTTGAAGGACCAACAAGAAAAGTATAAGAAGAGGCTTGAGGGTCAGTTGGAGGACACACCAGAGTGATGAGTCATTCGATTTACTAGAATAGGGTTTGCTAAGTAAAGTTGAATCAGTGATTAGCAATGAGGGGCAGTGAGTACTGGATAGAGAGGCAGAGATAGTGTTGAGAGACCAACGCAGACGCAGAGAGGCAGACGTAGAAGCTAGAGCAGGCCACGTAGAGCCCAAAAGAGATAGCGCAAAGGCCATAGGGCCTGCGTCATCCACGCAGAAGGCAACAAGAGTGACGCAGAAGGTCCAAGAGGCTGTGCAGTGCCTCAGAGGGTTGACACAGAGGGTTCTGAGGCTGACGCAGAGCAACAGAAGGTTGATGTAGTGCTTCAGAGTTGCTAGAGAGGGTTTTGTGGGACAAGTTTTTTGAATACCTGTTTCCAAATAGAGACGTATTACTGCCGGTTGTTTTTCTCTGTCGGGTGAGCCAGTTTGGCACCCAGATGTACTCAAGGAAATACTGCATAATAATAAACCCTTAGAATTGCTGCACCAGTGTTCTCGTATTGGGTTTTTCCGGGGATGAGTTGTCCAAAAATAAAGGTGTCACTTGTGTTTTTATTTTCTTTCAGCTATTGATCTGTAGATGTTGAGACTGTATTGTGTTTATTTCATTATTTATATGTTTTAAATAACTTGTTCGTAATTAACAAGTAGGATAAATAAACCAGAAGAATACAGATTAAATTTGTAACGGATAGACTTAGAAATTTCAACATCTCCCACTCATTGGAGACTGCACTCAGGGCAGCCCTGACCATGAACTCTGGATCCGGTGTAGACCCCACGAAAGTAAGCTGGTCGCGAATCCCTTGCAACCTGAGAAGGAAGGGATCTATCTCCTCTCCTTTTTGCATTTGATACTGTCTCAATTGATTTTCTAATAGCATCGGAAGAGCCCTGATACAAGGTTGTCAGGGTCTCCCACATCTCCCTTGCTGTGTCCTTCTCAGCAATGTGTGGTACTACATGATCTTTGACCCCATCTAGGATCATGCACTTGGCCTTAGCTTGGGCCTCCTCGTATTTCTTCAATGGATCAGTGTCAACCCGTTCAGTAACAACCTTCAAGGCATAGTCCTTGATGCGATGTTTGTCTAGGATTTCCAGGATCCTAGCCTTCCAGATGACAAAATTGGATGCTCCGTCCAATTTGTCCTGATCCCCCAATCCATTAATTGCCATCTCTACTCCTCTTCTCTAGACTCCCTCTGAGTCCTGATTTCCCTCTCTGAAATCCTCCGACAAACAGTTGAAACACTCCTCTCCAATCCTCCTTTGCTGCTGCAACCCGGATCTAGATTTCTTGGCTAGAAATCTGTCAAGGTAGTGCTCCCCTCTACCTTGGTTCAGTCTCCTTAGACACTGTTTTGCACCAACAGAAACATAGACACTGTTTTGCACCAACATAAACAACATCCCACCGGCTCATCAAATCAAAATCTGCACAACTCCCTTATCCCCGACAACTCGAAGAATCCGAGCGCTTTAGGCTCTGCACAATCACTGCGTGGACTAAATCTGCTCCTCCTGTCCAATTGCGTCAATCCTTCTTGCCTCAGAAAGATGATGTGGCTTTGCGTGACCCTGATTTGCCCTCCTTTGCCTCTGTGCTAGCCCTTCTTTTGGCTCAAAGTGCTGACGCAGGCATTGCGTGAGCCTTTGCGCCACTCTTTCTGCACTTCGTCATTGCTCATGCCTTTTCAGCTCTGGAACAACACTGTCTCTCGGGACAGTTGCTTCTCTGTTGCAAATTCTTAGATTTTCTTGACTGGTGTCTTTAATCACCTATCATTTGTGACTAAATTCCTTAATCTAACACATCAGAAACCCCAACTGCAATTACTGGTTTACAATCTCCTAAATTCCTTAATCTAACACATCAGAAACCCCAACTGCAATTACTGGTTTACATTAACAAGTTATTTAATTGCATAAACATCGAAGTAAACGCTATAGCAACATTCACAAATATACAGATCATGCACTGAAAATCAAATATACGGAGACAAATATTCTAGCAAATTAGCAACCAGATAATCAAACCCCACAATGACTCTGGTTGTTCCCTATGCTGGACAACAAAAGCTGCTCCAAGCTCTGCTATGGAACTGCATCACTCCTCCAGGAGCTGCGTCACCCTCTCCCGGTTCAGAATGTGCTGATTTTCTCCCAGTCTGCCCCATAGAATCTCCCCAACGTTGCCTCTAAGGCCCAGAGTCAGCCTTTGCGGCTTCTGCTTCTCATTGCGTTAGCCCTCTACGTCCTGTGTCGGCTTTACGACCTCTGCATCAGCCCTTTGAGGGCTTGCGTTATCTTTCCTGGTACTGCGCTGCCTCTCTGCTATGTATTCTTCAGCCTCGAATAAGAATCCCTTGCTGAACTGCCCCTCACTGCAATTCTGATCACTAACTTGATTTCCTTAGCAAACCTCGCCCCAGAAAATCAAAGCTTTTGATCACTTGGTGTATCTCCAACTGACCCTCAAGCCTCTTGTACTTTTCCTGTTGACGAATCAACAGTCAAGATTAAGTCCCTAATCAATTGCTAAGATTAGAACTGGCTTGATCCTCGTCACCTAGAACTTTCTCACCCTTATTTTATTAATACACATTAATATTTTTATTTTCCTAAGTTTAGACTTAGGAACCCATTAAAAATATTAATTATTTTAATAACTCCTCATCTGGGTGGAATTTCTCCAAACAATTTCTGGGTCTTGGAGATCTCACGTGCCTTAGTCTCTCCACCAATTTTTAAGGCTAGAGAACATCCGATGCTACCGAAAATCAATAGCCATAACAATGGAGGATTCAACAAGATCATTGGGTTCTTATATGGCAGATTTTCTTCAGAAGGGCACTTACAACACAGACGAGAGATTGGTTTATATAAACGCAAAACAATATAAGGGGATTTTAAGGCATAGGTAGAACTGAAAACTAAGGCAAACACCTAAGAAAAAATTCTCAATGATCATGCCGAAAGTAAACAATATATCTAGCAAGGCCTTTCAAACTAGTGTAGGGCAAAGAAAAGCTATTAAGGGTCTCAAATAAAGTCTGAACAGAACAGAGGGTTTTGTAGCAAACAAAGAAGATAAGAAAGAAGGTAAGCATAACAACAAATGCCTATATAGTCCCACATCAACACCATTGTTGTGGCCATTGGGACTATATGTAGAAGAGCTCATGACCATGAAAAGGGGACTCAAAATTTTAGAAGTGAAAAGTTGGTATGAAGGCAATAAAATAAATGAAATTGTGAAGTTCAAGGATAGATTAGAGAGAGAAAATAAAGCTCTTAAGCAACAAATAGCAGGCATGCACGGTAAAATTGAAAAAGGGCAGCAAGAAGTGGTTGCCTTGAAACAAGAATTGGATCAGATAAGGGTAACAAACCTTGAGAAGTCAGAATTGGTAAAAGAGGACACAACACAAATAAAGGAGATTCAATTAGCATTGGCCGAATTGGCAACTAAAGAAAATCAAATAAAAGAATGGATGGAAGAGGCTAAATCATGGTCACAAGTTGTAAGTGGGTCATCAAACAATAAAAAAGGAATCATTGAAAAGCAAATCAAAATTCAAATAAAAGAAGAACAAGACAAGCAACGCAAGGCTACAAATATCATTATCAAAGGGTTGAGGGATTATGGGGAAAATGAAAGGACCGACATCTTAGCAGGGGATTTTCTTAAAGATCAATTGAAGTGGACAGGGTGTATTCATCAAGCAAGTAGGATCAGAAAGAAGGTAGAGGGAGGAAGAGATAGAGATGTAAGAGTTAACTTGAGGATTATAGAGGATAAGAATTTGATTCTTAAAAATAGAGGATTGCTTAGAGGTGCACACATCTACCTAGTTGGAATTGCAAAGGATACCCATGGAGAAGAGGTCCGGGGTTGGGGCCCATCATAGAGGGGAAGGATATTATCATTCTTGTAGAAACAAATGAGCATGATGGCTGCAAGGTTCCAGATTTCGAGGGTTACAAGAATATTTTGATTTGGAGCAAAGGAAATGAGATAGGTAAAGGACACGGGGGAGTCGCAGTGCTAATAAGTGAAAAATGGGGTGGAATTGTAAAAGTAGAAAAAGAGGATTCGAATAAACAATACATTTGGTTGCAAGTAACAGAGAAGGAAATTACTTTCAATTTGGCGGCTTGTTACTTTGCCCCAAAAAACTCAAAAATCTATAAAAGAAGAAATTTAGAGTACGAAGACCCGTATGCCTCATTGAAGAGAGATATATCTTTATTCAACCCTCTTGGAGAAATATTGTTAATAGGTGACTTTAACGCAAGAACAACAAACAACCAATGCCTCCAGTTGAGCAATTAAGAAAGAGGAGAAAACAACCCCCTATCGTTGGAAGAGGGGGGTGGTCGACCTTGGGAAAGGGATTTGCAAGATGAAAATGGGGGTGTGACGCACTTTGGGGGAGAATTATCGGGGCTCTGTAGTTTGTTTGGCATGGTTATTTGCAATGGAATGAGAAGGTGGCCAGCTTGGTATCACATACAAAACTTACAATGGTCAAAGTGTGGTAGATTATGTAATCTGCTCTCAAAGTTTCACCTCTTAACCGCTGAAGTTCGATATTGGGGACTATCCTATAGAAATGAAATCTGACAATGCCCCTCTATTTGTTAAGCTGGACTTTGCCCATAGTAGTCCACAAAATAGGAAAAATCTTGAACAAAAGAAATCTCTCTATAAAGGAAAAATCCTCATAAATCAGGAAAACACGAAACGGTTCAATGCTGCTCTTAAGCAACAATTTCAGACTAGAGCATGGCGTGACAGATAAGACAACCAATTGTTGAAATTTCTAAGTCTAACCCATTAGAAATTCTTCCTGCACTATCTGGTTTATTTCACGTACTTGTTTAATTTCTTAACAAGTTATTTAACCATATAAATACTGAAAATAAACACAAATGCAGTCTCAACCATCTACAGATCATCCACTGAAAGAATAGACAAACACACAAGGGACACCATTCCTTTTGGAAAATTGTCCCCAGAAAAACCCAATTTGGGAAAATCGATGCAGCAATTCTGAGGGTCTTGTTAGCTCTGCTACATATTGCTGATATTCGAAGAATCAGAAGTAAGGTATGTCCTTGTTTTTTGCTCAAAGAAAGCCTATAAGTGTCATCCTCACCTTCTCCTTTACCTCTTTCACTCTCCCTTCATCTCCATTTCCTGCGCTCTTTTGTTAAAAATCATATAAAACTCCATTGTTCTTAAGCCCCGAGCGCTTAAGCCCATACCCCCCATAAACCCGCGCCCACATGACCGTGTGCCTTCACAAACTCCTCACCATCGCGCCTTAGCTGTTGATCTTCGTCATCCCGACCCAACGGTCCTCCATCGCGCCTGACGAAAACCTGCACGATCAAATCCCCATCGCCCGATCATCTCCGCCATGATCGGACGACGTTCGCTCTTCCCGCGCTTACAAACTGTCGGGGCGATAACGCGCGATGGAAAGTGGTTTCATCCTTCCCCCACCACCACGCGTCACACTTTGAATGGAATCGCATGCCGTTGTCCTTTTACCGCCCTATGTCCGAAAGCGGTGCGACCAAAACAACCTACTTCTTAGCCTCCTGTTGCTGCCTGATAACTCCCGCACGTGTCCTTCACCTGATAGCTGTAGGATCTGTACGACCGAAATCCAACGGTTCACGATCGCCCCGCTCCCATATCTCTCGATACCCTCCGCCAAGCAATCATAGCCGTCCATTTTCTAGATCCTACGACTGATCTTCCTCCTTCATCCAACCCGTTCGTTCGCCATGCAGTTCGTGTCCCTTGATTGTTCCGTGCACTCGAAGGACGAAGGTGACTAGTTTTCAATACTAGGTGCATTTGCTCCTCAACAACCGCATTCAACAGACAGTATGGCTGAGGAGGAAAATGATAGAGCCTGAGCAGGTGAATCCATTTAACAGTTATGGAACTTCATCCCATACGACACCTCAGCCACCTGAGAGGACAGTAAAGCGCAGAAAAAGATCAGATTGATCCACTGAAGCAAGCAAATGCACTAGAGACTCCATCAAGCAGTTAAAGCGGTTGGTGGTCAATTATGACCCCTCCATACCTAAAATGGCTGAGTGCCTTTATAATGAAACTCTATATATACCCATAAACAAGATGTAATCAGGGTTGATGGTTGATGTTTTGTGTAAGGTTCAACTTCTGGAGACTGTAACTATTTTCATACTTGCAGCGTCTCGTCTTCATTTTCAGCTAATACAAGCTTCTTTTACTGTTAATTGCTCACTTTTCATGCTTCTTCTTTTCCAAGCTGTGCTTGATATGCTGTATTCCTGAACTCTTGATGTTTAGCATTAGAGTAGCTGTCATCCTACCTCTGTGTTAAAGTCTTGCATGTATCAGTGAATGAGTTATTCAGGTTTCTGTTCACCTAGTGCTAGAGAGCTGTCATCCTGTCTGTGCATTAGGGAATTAGATTTGCAGACTTCTTTACTGGTTGCAGCTGGCCATCACATGGTCATGTGCATCTGCTGGTGTGGTCAGTATTCTCCATATTCACCCAATCCTTAAACTGTGAGTAATTGGTGGTATAAAGCCTTGTAGTGTGGGGGTGTTCACGCATGTCTGGAGTCAAGCAAAATATAAGTGGTTATCTGGCTTGGACAAGCATCATTCCTTCCATTCATCCATTTGCAACAATAAGTTGAATTTATATGTTCTCGAGCATCTCCGAGCTACAACCTAGGAGAGTTTCTTGGGGTGATAACATTAATTGGCGCCGTTGCTGGGGAGAGGAGATTGAAGCTCAGCTTCACTGGGAGAACGACATAGTTCCAACTTTGATGATAGACAAAGTCTGGACACATTTCTGGTTGTAATCATCTATCTGGCGACTCTACTGGAGAACCAACCTAGTGGCGACTCCACGTCACAGTTCTGGCTCATTTTGTGAGGCATACCTGGAGAAATCCTCAGAAATCACCTGCTGACCCAGTGCCTGACCCTGAGAAGGCTGTTAAGCAGAAGAAAACATCACTGAAAGGAGCATCAGGATCAGGTAAGCCTAAAAAACCTTATGTATCTCTGCAAGAGGGGCCTATAGCTGAGAATATACCGTTTGAAGATATAGAGCCTAGCATTGTTAGTGAATAAATACCCTCAAATAAGATAAGATAAGATAATTTTATTAATGTCCAACAAATGACCATAGTAGGTCAACGGGACTGTCGGTTACAATGATTACATTATGCAAGTCGATGGACCAAACGGTCCCCTTTAACATTTCTTTAAAAGCTAGAAATACATCAAAAATGTAAATGAAGTAGCAAGGAGCTCTCGGCTTCGAAGCAGAGCGCTGCAATGAGGCAGAGATGAAAGAGAAGAAGAAGAGAAAGAAGAGGGGGGGGGGGGATCCCCTGAATACTCCCTACTCCTAACATTCGAGGTCGAGAGAGGAAAACTGAGGGAAGTTTGTCAAAGTCTGTTGTCTTGTAGATACGCTGGGCTGTTGATGATGCCGCCTGGAAGTTCTACGGCGCCTCCCTGGGGTGGAACTAATCCTGGGGCGCTGCTGCAGTCTGGTGGGTCGGCCCCATCTGGACCGCACTGATCTGTTTTCGGTATCAGTGGGATGGTCCATGTTTCTTTTGGTACCCCGTGCTGAGTGTATCGCCCTAAAGAAGTCTGTGATCCTCTGCGTAGTGTCTGGTTTGGTAGAACGCTGAAGAAAACAGGCCCGAAATTTGAAAGCCTCCTGGAGGTAAAGTGCTAGGCATCTCGGATCAACATATCTGAGGAAGCTGGACAAGGTCTGAGAAGACCTCAAGAGACAATGAAAACGGCCTCGGATCTCGTAGTATGCAGGGCATCCGAAGATGAAATGTGTTTCTGTTTCTATCTCCTGTAAATGACAGAGCTGGCAGATCCTATTTGCCCTATCGATGTGGTGATCTGTTTCCACCCGGAGTCTGTGAGAACCGACTCTGAACTGCCCGAGGGGGATTCTAAGGGCATGCATCCAATGTTGGAGCGTGTATTGAGGTCTGATGATGAGCCCATCCTTGATCTCCAGGCAGTGCTCCGCGTAGAAGGCCATTTTTGGTCGCAGCCCATTGGGAGGATTGATCCATGTAGTCTGAATGTACCGTCTGTAAATATCATCCTTAATGATTTTATTCAGCTCTTGTTGATTGGGAAGAAGATGGCCAGGAGCATTCAGAGAGTACTGAAAAGGAGGGAGGTGGTCAATATGAATTCCTAAGGCCTGTAGAATATCTGTCACCCCAGTGTACCAACATTTGGATCGGCCTGTCTGCATGCGGGCGATGTGCTCGGAGGAGCAATATGCTAAATACGGGTATCTGTCACGACCCTTCCTCGTGTCCGCCAATCCTTGGAGTCTATGCAAGAGGGAAACTAACCTGAAAATTACCTCTAGATGGAAAGGCCGAGCCCCGAACTTAGCTAAAATGATGTGCTGGGGAACTGCCTGCTTGCATCTGATGAAACGGCACAAAAGGAGGGTCTGGACACGTTCCACTGAAGCCCAATCTGGCTCTAGAAGGGAGGGACCCCAAATCTCTGAGCCGTAAAGCACTGTGGGGCGAATCAAGGTGTCCATGATGCTCATTTTGGACGAGATGTCCTAGAAGTGATGTCGGAAACACTGTCTCTCCAGAAGTGCTAGGGAACCGTACCCTTTGTTGATCCGAGGTTGAAGGGCTGGTCGCAGGCTGAAGCGAGGTCCTGAAAACTGAGCTCCTAGATATGTATAGGTGCTGACAATCTCGATCTCTTCCCCTTTAAATAGGAAGCGGAAATCTGAGGATTTTTTGACTCCATTGAAGATAATCACTTTGGTCTTACCCAAGTTTACAGTTAGGTGCCTCCAGTCACAAAAAGCAGCGAGTGCATCTCGCTGTCTCTGGAGGCCTTCTTGGGAGGAGGAAATGAGAGCAATATCGTCGGCAAAGAGGAGGATAAAAATCAGGACCTGGTGGAGAAGGCATCCATCTGTATCCTTGATATGCTCTCGGAGGAAGAACTCAAGCTCATCGATATATATCCCGAATAAAGTAGGTGAAAGGGGGCACCCTTGCTTGACTCCAATGGTGCTTCGGATGAAATTCGACAATCCTCCTACTGTACGGAGACGGCCAAGGATGGCCTCATAGAGACGCATGAGGCATTCAGGAGAGTCGAGGAAATACCAATCTCCCTTAGTCTCTGGAAAAGATCTTCCCTTGGAACTGAGTCAAAGGCATTCCGGAAATCTACGAAGCAGCAGTACACTTTAGAGGATCGATGTCTAGCCTCCTCGATCACCGCTCGAAGAGTGAGGATGTGGTCGATCGTCTGGTGGCCTGGACGGAAACCTGCTTGGCCCTTGGCCCTGAGTTGTCTCTGCTCAAGGAAGTGGGAGAGCTTCCTGTGAAGTACTGTGGCATATAACTTGGAGAATGTGTGCCCAACCATGATTGTTCTGTAATTGTTGGGATCAGAAGTAGGCCCTGACTTGTGGATTGGGTAGATAATGTGGTTTGTCCAACTATTCAGAAATCCATCTCGAACCACCTGGTTGAAAAGGTCCACCAGATATCCTACTAGAGGGTGAAGTCCGTGCTTGAAGAATTCTGCCTGGAAGCCTTCTTCGTCTGCTGCCTTGCTGCTATTCATTGTCCATATTGCCTCCCTGATATCTTTGTCGGAGAAGAGGTGGTAGGAGGTGGGGGGGGAAGTGACCCGAATCAAGGGCTACCCAGGGATGTCATATAGTTGGGAGGTATGGGAGAACATAGAGGCAGGATCAAGGTCGATAGGGCTAAGAGAGCGCCGAGAAAGGATGGTTCCCCAGAATTCTTTAGGGGAGCGAAGGAGGAGAGTAGAAAGGACTTGTCTCCTATGAGCAATGAAGAGGCGCTTCTTGCGGCGGAGGAGGCGACGGTAGGCTGAGCAGAGGTCAGGGTATGTAGGTAAAGAGTTCCGAAAGGCGTGAAAGAAAGCCTCCCATACAGTCCATCATATTCCTTTGTCCCTGTCGTCTATTTCATTGCTTTCTACCATCCAATCTGCCAGTATCCTTCCACCTACCCCAGTCATGGCAGCCAGCAAGCACCCACGAAGATGGAAAGAATCATAGTTGCTAGGTATGGACCCTTGGTCTTGCCCGTTCCTTTGAATGCCATGCCTGCAGGAGAATATCAGAAGTACATGCCTAAATTCACTGGTACAGAGGGAGTAACCACTGAAGAACACCTTGAATCTTTTTATAGTTATGCTGATAACCTAGATATCAGTGAGGATGATGTATGGATGAGAGTGTTTGTCCAGAGCCTTGATGGAGAGGCTAGAAAGTGGTTCAGAGAACTGGCCCCTAGGTCTATAATAGACATTGAAGCATTAGATGATGTAATTTTGAAGCACTGGGGAGATAAAAAAGACTTGCTATATTACCATACAGAGTTTGTAAACCTCAAGAGGGAGAATGGGGAACCATTGCCTGATTTTAATAAAAGATTCAATCGTATGTATAATAAAATCCCAACTGAAGTAAAGCCTACTCCCACCTCTGCCAAACTTGCCTATGCGAGTGCTTTTGACTTCGATTTCTGCCTGCTTTTAAGAGAAAGAAGGTCTGCTACTCTAGCTGAAATGCAAGATGCAGCCCTAGAGGTGGAATCTAATATTATGGCTGCAGAAAAGCTCAAAGGTCATGCTGATAGAAGGAGGCAGAGAGGTGAGGCTTCTTCTTCCTCTGTTTCATCTTCAAAACCTAAATTAGATAAAATGACTAAGATGATAGAGTCATTGGCTGCTGAGATATCTAAGCTGAAGATTGAGCAAAGCTCTGGAAAGACAAGGCTTCCAAATACATTTGCTCCAAGAAACCCAAATCCATTCAGAAGAGCAAATGAACAATTGCAAATCATTCAGAGGGGTAAAGAAGCAAATGAAGAACAAAATGTTAAAACTCCTTTCCAAAACGTAGTCATGGAGGAAGAGCAGTTTGAAGAAGAGGATGAAATTCATTGCATGGAAGATAAAGGCAGTGCTGCCTTTTTGACATTGGTTGCCTACGAAGAATCATTGCTGCAGGACCAAACCAGTCAAAAGTGGGACAGAGAGGCTGTTCTGCAAACTGATGAGTAGCAAAGATACAATCTGAGGTCAAAAGCAAACAATGTCAAGGAGAATCTTGCCCAAAAAGTTGCTGTCCCAACAGAGCCACAAAATATCAGACAGAAAAGACCAGCAACTGATCTAGTCTTCGTCAAAGCACCAGCTTAAGAGGTAAGAAGTCCTGATAAGTTTCCTTCCCCTTTCAGCTTTGAATTAGAAGTCCAGAAGTTAAAAATATTTGTGCCTCTGATAGAACTTGCAAAGAGTGAAGTTTTTAGAAAGCCTATTCTTGATGCTCTTGAGCTAAACGCCATACAAGCCCCCATCGACTATGTCAATTTGCAAGATGATAAGCCTGCTGTTGTGCTTAGCCCCATGACTGAACCTGCTGATAATAGTTCCCCATCATTCTATGTCTCCTTGACCATTCATGACAAAATCCTTCACAATTTCCTGCTAGACACAGGGGCAAGCCACAATTTGATGCCCAAAGCTATCATGGAAGAGTTGAGCCTTGATATCATGAGACCATATCATGATCTATTCTCCTTTGATTCAAGAAAGGTAAAATGCCTTGGATTAATCAAAGACCTGTCCATTACCCTAACTCAGCTGCCCATGAAGAGCATGGTGATGGACATTGTGGTAGCAGATGTCCTTCCTAAGTTTGGCATGCTGCTGTCCAGAGGGTGGATTAAGAGACTAGGTGGGACACTACAGAATGATTTATCTTATGCCATTGTTCCATTCTTTGGGGGGGAGAGCAAGAGATTATATAGAGAAGCACAACTCGCCTACATCATTAGTAATGAGAAGAATCCTTCCAATCATCCTATCTACGCTGTGGACACTAACTTTGGAGCATGTATTCTCCAAATTGAAGAATCCCAGAAGGCCTTATTGCAGCTAAAGAAACCAGTGAATCAGGCCGAGGGAGAGCAAGGACGCCAGGTTTGGGAGATGTTCTTTGATGGAGCATGTTCCAGGGAGACTGTAGGAGCAGGGGTGGTGCTAATTTCTCAAAACAAGAAAGCACACATCTGTCTTTTAAGCTGGCCTTCCAAGTCACCAACAATATAGTAGAGTATGAGGCTTTGATATTGGGTCTTTACGCAACAAAAGACAGAGGAATCATAAGCATAAAGGTGTTTGGAGATGCTGATCTTATCATTTAGCAAGTGAACAAAACATTTCAAGCAAAGTACCCAAGATTGAAAGCATATAGAGATGAGGTATGGAGACTTAAAGATTCTTTTGATTATTTTTGTATCTCATACATCCCTGTAGGAATTTACAGGGTAAGTTCCTCAGACAAAACACCAAAAGGACACCGCTCACAAACAGATCACAGATCAATACACCAGTATTTTGACATGGTTAAAACCCTCAGAGAGACAGTCCACGGCCTGCGCCAACGTGGCTACTACAGGAAATTTATTAATAAAAGAATGAAAATTTACATAAGCTTCTCTCATGCACGTGAACCTACAAATGACCCTCCATGCGCTTTAAATAGAATTCATGGACCAATCGGGTGTCAAGCCACGGATCAAGTGTCGGTAATACCGAGGAGAGAATGAACCGTCGGATCACTACATATCGTGACCGTCGGATTGTAAGTTACAAATGTACATAGTAAAGAAACACACTTTACCTAACTCTATACTAGACCAAGTTATACTTAACTATTCCTACATGTCGGAATAGACCAAGTTATACTTAACTATTCCTACGTGTCGGAATATCCTAACAAACAGGGCCCAGGAGGCATCAAACAACTGTGTCATGGTCTTCAACTTCCTTCACCACCGGGCATGCATTACCAACCAAAAAATCACCCTTTGTATCCTTACCATCCATATTGCTGCCACCTGGAAGAGCCACCGAATGACGGATGCAACAGGAACAACCCGCCGAGTCAACAGAGCCTAAAACTCCTTAGAGGTTGTCGTCTAGTGGCTTGATGTCATAAGGAACACTTCCCCCTACCTGCACATCACCACAATTGAACACATTGCCAATGTCTTCCCCATGTTGCTCACTACCATGGCCACCCTAAGACTGCATCGCTGAGGCATGCATAGAAACGTTAGGTTGAGCCTCTTCCTTCACAAAGATGACAGTGATGCTGGACGAGAGAATAGGCTTGTTGAGGCGACTTTGAAATTTGAAATCGGTGGTCTAGAAGGTGTTATGCGGGAAAGGCTTACCAACAAAACCGTTCTGATGCGAAATTGCACAAGTTGAGGGAGGGGACGTAGGAGCCATAGGGATATCAGGCGAAGGAGCAGTCTGAGATCGCCCATGGCCCCCACGACTACCACCATAGCAACTGTGTGAGTGGTGGTGCACCATTATCAAAATGCAAAGATGCTTTGAAGGGGAATTGAAGCAGGCCGAAGCAAAGCAGGTGCCGAGGTAAGGGGTGCAAGATGGCTTGAAGAGCAGTCGCTTAAAATTCAGAAAACAGACATTTAAGGTTGCATTCGAAGAACTGCGAGAATACAGAGTCTAAGGCAAGCTAAGGGAGGAGGGCTAGGTGGAAATGATAGATGAGAGAGCCGACAAACCCATAAATAAAACCTCAGCTGAAGTTTCTCGACCAATGGCAACAATAAATTCGAAATGCTGAGTGATTACTAGGTACCCTATGTGAGCCTGCTTTATCCAAGAGAAAGCATGGAGGAGTGTGTGATCCTGCCACCTGCAGGACCAGACACCAGCGTGGGAGATCCACTAGTGTTGGATTAATACACCCGTATCCGGGTAACATATGTACATTCTAATTGCATTAACTAATTAAATATGAAAAAATAAATATATAGATACTATAATTGTATTCAGTGAATATGAAAAAGTTGTTCATATTTAAAATTTTATTAGTTAATATAGAGTTGATTACTAAAATAAGATACCATCAAAATTAATCTAGCAACTTTCAATAAAAAAAACACATATCATAGAAAAAATTATTGTTTCTTTTACATATTTTAGTTTACTCTAGTACCTCAATATGGGAAGGATCAACCAACATCCACGAGTACTTTAACAAACACAATTTTCTTTGAAATTACTTAGACTAACCTATTGATCGATGCAAATTGTTTCCTAAAAATACTTACCAAATTTTGTCAAAATATAATTTACTTAGTATTTAGAATGGATAATATGTCTTTTATTCCTTGAGTGACTATCACGGCTATATATTCTCTCTTGTACCAGAGAAACATGAGAGACTCCTATATAATTCTAAACATTTCAGAACGAGGATACATAATATTGGAAATTTAACTAATTTCAGTCTTCATAATTGTTGTTGTACTCATTCCAATATGTATATCCTATGTAACAAACAAAACAATAAAGAAAAGTTATTAATTTAAAGAATCGATTTCATGTTCATTATTGATGGTCTTCTAGGTAAAATCATGTTCTTCATGCTTCTAAGTTTTTTAGGTCATATCATTTGTTGTCATGAGTCGAGACAATCACCATCATGTTTATAACACCCTTATGGGAAATATGTATCTTGTAAAAATATTTATTCTGACTCTAGAAGGTCTTGGAGACCTCCAAATTAGAAGTCAATATCACCATTTCAAATTGGCATAAAGGAAGGAATTCAACCCCTTGGAAAGGCTATATAAAGGATGAGATACAACCTCATTTTTTTCTCACTCACTCCCAAGATCGATCTCAAGAAAGGAAGTTTGATTTTTGGTTGGGAAGAAAAAGAAAAGAGGAGGAAAGGTCTAAAAGGAGGAAAGAAGGAAGAAGAGTTTTTTTTTGCCTCTATCTCTCTCACAGAAGAGAAGAATTGAGGTTTTTTCAACTTCTAGGAAGGTTTAAATTAGAGTTCCAAGTTGCAGTAGAACAAGTTGGGGTATGAAGTTGTTGGGAGAAGGAATTTTTTTGACTTCAACTTGTCGAAGGATATGTCTTGCTAAGAGAAGAATCTCTTAAAGAATTCAGATTAGGGTTTTTGCAAAAGTTATAGATTCGATGTTGTAGGACAAAATTTTAGGGTCGAAGTTGTGGTGGAAGTTGCAACTAGAAGTTGGTTGATGCAGGTTTAATCTCTGATGATCTAATTCTATTGGAAGGGTTGACCTGGTACTTGGAGGAGGAATTCATCTAGGGTTTGGGTCTTTTTGGTCTCATTTGAAGCATATTATATAAGAAGAGAATTTTTTTTCTATGTTTTCTGGTGTGAGGGAGTTTTCCCTCTCTTGGAACCTAATATATGTGTCCATTGCCTTTACTATTTTTCTCTTGGTATTTATTTGATGAAGAAAATATAATAATGAAACATAAGAAAAAGGATAAAGTTGAGAAGTAAGTATTCACGTTAATTAAAATTGAAATTAATAGTTTCCAAACTTAATTTTCCAACATCGAATCTAAGCTACACTAAAGAAGGAGGCAGGTGGAAGGATCATCTTCTACACAGAAGAAGGGTTTGCTAAGGGGAATGTTTTACAAAATGCTACATCAAGGCCTCATCAAAGGAAATCCTAAAGCGAAAGATTACAAGAAGTTTGTTAATATATCTTGAGAGGAGACCTATACAAAGGCTCATTGGGAGTCATCTTTCAAAGAAGTATCAATTGATGTTAGTATCATTCATCACCCTGTTGTTGAAGGTATCCTAGAAGACCTCTTTCTAGGACATGATTGATGTCTCTTCAAAGATCGTGGAAGCGTTGAGATAGTTTAGGACATCATTAGAGAAGGAAAGAAACTTCGTGGACAAGAATGTATATTGTTCCTATATGTCTAAATCTATAGTTCTTATGGGTTATTTATACAAGGAAAGTAATAAGCTTGTTGTCTCATCAAATTTCCTATTATGTAAGAAAATGATTGACCGACACTTACAGAACATAAAGTAACAAAATATATTTTTGGTGAAGTCATTGAACCTAGCAAAGACAAGACTCAGGAAGTAGGTAAATATAAGAAAGGTGATGTAAGGGAACAAAATATCATTGTTCAATATATTAAGAATCCTCTTGCTCCATTTGTTTCAAATTCCAAAAATTCTAAGGCTATGTATACAAAGATAGTGAATTTGTACTTTGCAAGTACATCATGGAAAAAGACCTATTTGAGAAATAAACTGTATAAAATGAGTAAATTGATGAATGAGAAATGGCATCCTTTCTAATGCATATTTTCCAATTAAGAGATCCATTGCAAGGGCTTTGGGAAATAATTTTTGTTTATTTTGAGATGTCCATCTATGTACTAAATGCCTTTCCAGCAGAATGGAGCAGCTTTGCAACAAGAATTTACTCCAAGAATGATTCAAATCCTTTTGAAGTGTTGTGTGATCAGTGTATCTTGGTGTTGGAAATGTGATCACTACTGAGTGTGGGTGAATCAATGGTGACATTGTTTATTAAATTTTAGATATTTTTTCACTTAGTGAATCAAAAAATACATTAACCCATTAGTAGATTAGATCACATAACAAAAGACACGAGAACCATAAAAATAACCGAATAAATATGCATAAGAGGACACAACATATTTGTGGTAGAAAACTCCCTCCAAGTCAAAAACCACCCTTGTTGTTGTTACACCACTCAATAATTTTATTATTCATTAAGAAATTCAATTACATTGAATATACAAATGGCTACTATCAGTTGGAACTATGATATCCATGTCATGACTCTCTCGACACTCATCTGATCTACTGGAAGTCACCATGACCTACGATCCTCACCCAAGTCCTACTAGACTCATGAAGAAACTTATTCTCTTTCCTCAATTTTCGACAGCCCCACTACACTCTTTTATGTCACCTTCATTTCATGAGTATTTCATACTAGAGGAAATATGAACTACTCAACGATAAATAAACAACATCTTCTTTCCTTGTTAGCTCAAAATCAACAAAACAACAATCTGCAAATCACACAGAATCACTCTACAACCATATCCATAAAAATATGTTGCATACACAAATGATAATTTGATGAAAATCCTAAAAGAAATCATACAAGAAATTATCTACTCTCATTCCTTACTCTGTCGCATCAGTGCTTGATCTAAAAATGGACGAGCTAATCAATTTCCTCTTCTCCATAAACAAAGAAGGACCATTCTAATGCTTTGCAAGAAAAAATGGGTCTTAACATAAAACAATGTTTAGAAAGTTCTCTTCAAGTTATGAGTTAGTGTCCACATATAAACTTAAACATATGTAACACAACATTATATAGCTCATATTGGTATTCATGAACAGCATAACAAAATATTTGGTGACAAAGTTCACCCCTCAGCTACATCTCCTGAACCTACCAACATAGCTCGGCCACTCTATATATTCATCTGGAAAAAGGAGTACATAAAAGTTTGATGATGAAACATGTGACTATTTCTCCTTCAAGGAAATGTTTTCCTACAATGAACTCTCAAATAAAATAGCAACACAAGGTGTCTCCTATAAAGACTTTATGTTCCAACTGAAAATTAGCTTACATGAGCATGAAAGCACTTCAATTCCACATGGAAGAGAAAAGAAAAATATTTCCTCGAAATGACATAATGAGAAAAGTAAACCTGAGTTGAACCCTAGAAGTAATAATTACCACATTAGACTTCTGAAGGTATGTAAACCCCTCCAAGGACTTCTCAATGCTCAAACACCTTGAATAAATGCTCCAAAAACATAATTCATCCATACGCCCTTGAACTTGAACCTTAAAAAAGTCTCCTTTGATGTGTTGAAATAATAAAATAAGGTCGCCATTGGATCCACAATGTCCAAAAACCCCTATGTGGGCTCTTCTTGAGCTCTAAAAGGACAAAAACTCACAAAGATATGGCTCCACAAGCTCTCCATGTAGTTTTTAGGTTACATGTCCTACAAATGGCACTAATAGAATAATTGTCCCATAAATATACCATGCTTTCCCCTAACGAGCTAAAAATTCTACCCTCGGATGGTGCAAATTTTTAGACACTAAAATTATCCAATATTGCTGTAGCACTAAAAAATAAGGTCTAGAGTTCAGTTTTATGGTGCATGTGGTGGGGGTGCAGGCTAACCGCTCACCCCCGACACTCTGCACTTGGCTTTGCTTGCCATAGTCATGTTAGAGCCCATAAGGTTGGAGACAAGGCTAAGAGCCCTTCCCAACCAACCTATCACCCTATCCACCTGTCGGTGGTTTCATGCCTCTCAATAGAACACAGGGGTTGTTGCTTATGTCCACACAAACCATCTTAGCTCCTAAATTCTTCCACACATGATCTGGTGCCTTGTCACATGACCATGGGTTGAGCCTTAAATTAGCCCCTCCAACCTATCGGCTCTGTTAACCTGTGCCTCATTCCCACATAGCGATAATGGCCATAGGCTAGGGCTAAGCCCCAAGCACCTTGTTTGTTGCTCCTCCAGATCTTATTAGGTGTGTAGTTACCAGAGGCCAAGGGCTTAGCTTGCGCCACTTCACCAAATTAGGAATTAATTGAACTCCATAACATATTTTTTCACTATCATTCTTAAGAACAATGAGCATCAGAGTTGTCAATGGTTTGGACTGTCAGTTGGCAGGTCACAGATTCGATCCACTCAGAACTCTAGTAGACCATACCAAAATTTTGATGCACTCTTGGGTGCCACATGGCAGCCTGTGATCTGACCATGTGGCACCTTCCTATTGGTTCATTCAAATCATGAACCAATAAAAAACAACCCAAAAGTGATGAACCAAAACATGCCAAGTGTCAACATCGCAATGGTCCGTACTTATACAGTCACCCTATTGACTCAACTATACGATGGGCCTATTAGCAGGCCTTCTCATTTTTTAGCTATTTGTTCAAATGATCAGAAGGTGATGACTTGAGAATACGATGTCGAAGAGGTTAAATGAGCATCGTTAGATTCATGAAGATGAACACTTCAACTTAATGCTAGTTTTAAGTCTTTATGGGCACTTTTATTTTTGAGCTAAAATTTCATCACCTGATAACACCTCCCCATTGAACTTTTGCACTCCGAAAGTTTACTTCCCTAGTAATAAAATAAGGCTAAAACTCAAATCAATGAAAAACTCAATCCTAAATGCTTACTTTTTAATTGGTTCCCTTCAAGGCATAATCAAGGCACTTACACCTATCTTATTCCTCAAGACATGTTGTCCTGTTAAGAATCGAGCCAATATTCTTATCGCTAATGGTGGAACAAAACACTAGTGAGTGGAATATGAACATTATATTTAATATCATATTTTCATGGCTGAAAACAACTTAATATTGAGGTTAAATTATTGAAAACAAACTTGACTCCATCATGGAAATCCTGAGCAACATAAAATGTGTTTTACCCTACTCAAACTGAACTTGTATACAAAAGAACACTACTACAAAATTTTCAATGACATA
Source organism: Pinus taeda (assembly GCA_000404065.3). Classification (NCBI taxonomy): domain Eukaryota; kingdom Viridiplantae; phylum Streptophyta; class Pinopsida; order Pinales; family Pinaceae; genus Pinus; species Pinus taeda. Next base: position 99,287 of record APFE031513069.1, read on the forward strand.
GTTGGATTTTCCTACAAAAACATAGTCATCTAGTACAACCTTGATTCTATTCACAATAAGTCTCATATTGAATACTTTCATTGGTAAGTACATGAAAAACTTGTAGACAAACTTAGATGACAACTTATACATTCCAAAATTTCTTGAACATATGGACTTATAGTAAGCCAGTACATAACATTAATGAAAAATACACATACTTGTTGCACATAATGACTATTATTGTTCAATTTACAACATTAGCCAAATAGGTAAACAACAATAATTACAAATTTACAAAACAAATTTACAAACAGTATACCCAATCTCTGCCTCTCCTATGCTTATGGGTTATCTTTTACATCAAATTTTCCTTGAAGGTTTCCTTATGATTACTGTGAGTCATCTTCGACATGTATTGCTTCCCTTTAGTTAGGTTGCACAATTTATTTTCCCTTCTTGGAACTAAGCTTTGGATGTAATTTACAACATCATTCATTTCCATGCTCATACATCTTGCAGTGGGTACAAAAGAAATTTCTCTTGGTTGCTAACAAAGAAGTCCTCTCATCCAAAGCTGATGCATCAAACTTGATGCATAAAATCTGATCCATTCTTTTAACCATTTCCATGCATTGCTCATAAATAACCACAAAATGGTCAAAGGCATCATAAAAAGTGCAAGGGTACATGTTCCTCAAGTAGTCAAAATTACTAGAATTCTGGAAAACACCCATGAGATTTATGTTGAGAAATGACAACAAGAAATTCCAGTTTAATTTTTCCTTGAATTATATTGTGAATTAAAGTAGAAATCATTTATCACAACAATTTCAAAATAATTAATTATGTTTAATTAACTTAATTAATTTAGGAAATTGAAATTGGAAGTATTTTAGAAGACATGTATATGTGCTTCCTAACTTATAGGAGTTAAGGATGAGTTATGAATGAGTTGTAATTAATCAATTCAATTGTTGACTTAAGCCTAGATAAATTAGTTCCAATGGGTTTCAGGAAGAGTGAGTAAACATTCAGTTCGGACACTAGTGACCTAATTAGTGCTACTCTAGTTAACTAAAGATTACACCATCAGAAACTCATGCATGTTGATTCTGAGAAAGACCCAATTTGGACTAGAGTGCAGGGACAGTGTATTATTTGTTTTAGATTTTTCCAAGTTGATAGTGCATGCATTTAGGAACTGATCCTTGAGGGATTGTGTTATTTTTAGAGGCTTCACTTCTCTTTAAATACAAGCTATCCTTCATAGGAATTACACAATGGAATAGATACTTGGAGAGCCTGCGAATTGGCTAAGGTTTCGCCTTGAGCTTTCTTATGAGTTGGATATTCAATTTGTTGAGTGTTGGGATTGTTATAGAAAGAACAAGCATTGTAATTTCATCTATATTTTCCAGATTAATACAATATATATAGTGGGGTTTTGAGCTTTGCATTTTCGAGGATATTTATTGTGTTATGTGCCTTTGATTCTCTTCCTCTATTGATTATTTTTTCATCGATGCCTATGGGATTACACTATAAAGAGTAGAAGTAGATTCTTGTTTCTCGCTTTAGAAAATTGCATTAGCTTGTGAATCTACAAGTTTTTCTATAATTTATACTTGTCTCTCGAGATGTAGATTTGACGATGTGGTCAAGATGATGACATCCAAGGTCCCTTCAAGAATTCATCTCCCTTGGGATACAAATGAATATTGTCACCACCATCTTGGTGTGACATCTCATCGTCAGATGATTTTTCCACCTCAAATCATTTATAGCATTCTCAAAACTCCCTTTGGCCATAACACAATCCTTCATACTTTGGTCCCTCTTCAACCATGATTGTATTGGTGATCCCTTGGCCATTGATGATGAGGCCTCCTCCTTCCTAACCCATTTTAGAAAGATGCTTCATACCAATGCCTTTACAATGTTGCTGAAATGCTACAAAAGAGGTGTTATGAACATAAACATAAAAGGTTTGTACTTGAAATTCTTATTACCTTCTTAAACATGTCATTCATATATTTGGCTTCTGATGATGATGACAACATTTTAGATGAATCCAGCCACCCACTTTTACCAACTAGCATATGGCGAGAATATTGAAGATGCTTGAAAAATGCACATGTATCATATTCCTCATAAGGTCCTATTGTGGCCAGCAACAACCCCCCTCTTATTTAATTTTATTACTAATACTAAATAAGTGGAGACCGTTTATCCAAAATTAAAAAAGAAAAAAATCAGTACTTGTATTCCTTTTTTAAATAAATATTACTATCATAAACTTAGGAGAATAGCTGAAAAATAAAAAAAGACTTAAGTTTTATGATAATTTCAAGCAAAACCATTATCTCAATAAAGAATGTCGCATCGCAGAAAGGTAATGGATGCCATCATACAAACCGAATCCTAATATTGTGAAATCGTGATGTGAAATTACACACGGGAAATTCTCATCACATTGCATGCCTTAAATATCACTTAAGGTGAAATGCCTCTAACCACTGATATGCGATGGCGCATCTCGCAAATTGAATTTTGTAGAAAACACATGGTAATGGATGATTTCCACACGCAAAGACTTAGTGATATTGCGATCTACGATATTGCAAAGCAAATCACAAAATCACCTTATCGCAGATCTTTAGGGCTCCTCATTCATTTTTTTTCCCATAAAACAATGCCGAGTTATGCGCGTTAATGTTAATTAATGAGTTAATTGGTAATCATTAATGAAATTTGGTTTTGATATGATCAAAGGGCCATTTCACGTAAGATGATATATTTTATATGATTTCAGCATTAAAGCTTTCCCATCACCTTTTTCTTATTATTAGTCTTGCCTCATTTGTAAATTGCTGGAGTGAAAAGCAGAGAGGTAGACATAGCAGTGTTTAGAATATTATGGGAAAGAAGGGTAAAGCTCCGAGTTCTGAAGATAAAGAAATGATGCCCTTATACACAAACACCACCTGCAACAGAGATGCTGGTGTTACTACTTGGGAAAGCATGCACAGCATGCTCGAGGAAGAAAATCCCAGAGTAATGGAGGTTATAGCAACTGCAGATTCACGCCGGTCATCTGAGGCATCAATTAAAGAACTAGCATGTTCGTTCTTGCACCGGATAGCGGCAAGGCCCAAGATTATTCCATGCATTGTGATGGTCAAATGGGTATTGGATAGTGCTGATATCACAAACAGATAATTTAAGACTCACAGCCAAGAACTCATGTAGTCGTTCTTTCCACAAAATTTAAAGTTTATATCCTCTAACAAAAAAGCGTGCGAGAGGCACAAAATAGAACGAGGGAAGCCTAGATCGAGAAACGGAGGCATTTTCCAATGCACGATTAGCGCTTAATCATGCATCACTGGGAAAAACCACTTGAGAAGGAAAGCCGCAGATCACTCAGTCATCTATAAACCTAGAAAGGTGTAGAAAAAATTACTAAAAGCTAAAGGCAAAACCCGAACTCTAAAAAATCATGCTATTTATCAAAAATATTCTTAAGGTGGTATGTAAATATCAGAGACCACTCTAGGATTTCTACCAAATCTACACCATCTATAGACAAGATGGAGGCAAAAGGCTCAAGAAAGAGCAGAGTCCATCGAAAGGTTAACCAAGTTGAATTTGGATTCTTATTGGATGTACTTGGTAAAACCACACAGCCAGTGCATGACTCTCAAATGTATGAAGAAATTTTCTGAGAAGATGGCGCCAGCACTTCTCGATTATGTTTTCATAGGACAGCTAAAGTCGGAGTTCGGCCAACCAACTCTCCTTAAGCAAATGCTAAATTCTTGCAACTACAAGGAATAGGTACATAGATAGCTAATTGCCAATTTTAGTTTTACATTGAGTTTTAGTTTTAATTTTGAATTATTTTTTCCCAAAATGAGGATGGTCATTTAAACTGCCTCCTACATTTTTGTAATAAACTATTTTTAGATTTAGCTAGTAGTATTTAAACCCTTCTCATGCATTTAGAGAAGGGTCCTGAAATTTAGCAAAACTTGTCCTCAGAACATGCATTTCTGCACCCTCCGAGGAGATTTTGATGAATGAATGGACCAAGATTTATTGATATCAGTATCTAATGTCTACTACTAAAATTGCACTTATGTACTCTTAGTGGATGTTGAATTAAGACGAGATAGATCATTATTGCTGAAGCTTATGGGTAGAACTTGTTTTAAATGGTACTTTTATCTCTTAACAATTTCTACTTATGAGTTAAGGTGATATCCATGTTCAGTTATTTATATATGAATGCTTAAATGCTTGAGTTATCATTTGGCACTTCTGTATGGTGATAGCTATTCTATTTGTGCTTAATATATGAGTGACTTATTATGAGATATGTTTTCTATAATTGTTTCTTCTAACCTTTTATACGAAATGGTTTATCTTTATTGAATTATTTTCTCATAGAAATTGAGTGATCTTTATTACCAATTGCCATTAGAAATTATTTTAGATCGCATAATTGAAATATTAAATCCGAGGTTAGTTTTTAGAATTAGATATTTCTATTCATTAGAATACAATTTCATGTTGATAAATTAGATTTAGAATAAAATCATTTTACTTAGAAATGATTAGGAAAGAAATATCAATTCTCAACACACACACACACACACACACAAATTGGGAAACTCGTCCGATAGCCCCAGTCAGACCCACTATACCAAACGGAAAAGGAGCTACTAACCAAGGTCCAGACGGGGTGGGTATCCCACTTATTGTATACCCAATTTTTGGGGGTTCAACATATTTAGTGCTAGAAGGAGGGCCCTGAAACGTGAAGGGTAGGTAAAGCTAAATCTAAATACCATTCTGAGAGTAAATCTCATCAACATCTCTTCCGACTTCTCCATCGTATTTAGAATCTTTAAAGCATGAGCAAGAAGTCAATAAAACAACAACCACTGGCACAAATCCGAACATTTCAAAGAAATCTACTATTGAAGCTCCTAAAGTTGAATCTTTGATCCATAAACTTCAGCGATTTTCTATATCACCCCAAAAATCTGAGAAATCTCAAGGTAGTGTGACATTGCAATATAACCCTTCTCATCCCCTTACTAGATTGAAGAGTGAAAATTTTGGTATTGAACCAACTGAGTTACCTCTACCTATAAGGAAGAGAGAAAGGAAATCACCTAAATGGTCCGATAGTGAGACTCTTTTGTCATCATCTTCCATCTGAACCTCTCCATCGTGAAGTCAACCATCCACCCCTCCACTTCAAATTATTGTCCACCAAACCACAGGAACTTCAACATCTCCTTCTCAATCATCTGGAACTATAATATCCTCATCTTCCCAACCACAATGAACATATTTTGCGCTTTCCTTTGTTGGTAGTTCAACGATGGCCCAAACTCCATGGAATAACCGAAGGGAAGTCTTAATGCCTGTTCCCTTGAGTCAAATACGGACCCATCCTGAAAAATGGTTGCCTAAGTTTAATCCTGAAATAGGCACGCTAGCAGAAGAACATATAAACAACTTTATGTTATCTATAAATTTCAATGGTGTTACTAATGAAGACGTTGTTGTCCAGATCTCTCCTTACACCTTGCAAAGAGTAGTCGGATCATGGTATTTCTCATTACCATTCGGATCTATCACTAATTGGGATATTTTCCAAGAACAATTCTTGACTAAGTTCAGTGATAACAGGTCTACTGCGACACTGATCAACGACCTGTCTAACCTTAGGGCTGAATCAAGGGAACCTATCATAGATTTTAACTCATGTTTCAATAAACTTTTGAACAAAATTCCTACCACTTCCAAGCCTAGAAAAGAAGTTAGAATTGAATGGTACATATCTGCTCTACCATCAAACATAGCGGTGTTCAGATAGGGCTAAGAAAACAACTTTAGCTGACAATTTAAAGGAAGAAATAGTGGTAGAGAAACATGTCATAGCCTTAGAAAAACAAAACGTTCTTGATGAAGACCCATTTGATTTAGAAGGATTGCAGAAATTTTTGAAAACCATGTCTAACAAAATGGTTGAAATTAAGAAACAAGTAGCAGAGAATTCTTCTAAAAATCCTTACAAGCCTTATAGAACAAATCCTACGAATGATTCAAGTCCTCCCAATGCTATCACAAATGTTGAATCAGAAGAAGAACAAGAGGAGGTTTCTAACGAAGAGCCTACTCATGAAGAAGAAGTTGTAGAAGTATAGGATATGTGGGATTTCATCTTCCCAAATGAAGAGGATCAAGAGGCATCACCAGTGAGTACTAGAAGTAGAAATCAACTCGATCCTCCACAACCTACTCCTAATCCAAAGAGCGAAAGCTCAATGTCTAAGGATAAAGTTGCAGGTAAGAAAATGTCACCCAAAGCGACTCAAACAAGCCCAGTCCAAACAAATTCACCAACTCCATCTAAAACATTGATTGTTTCGGATGAGATCGAGTATAATATCATAGAAGAGATGAAGAATACTAGGGATAACATTACTTTTTATGAATTGAGCATGTTAAAACATCATCAAAAGCTACTTTTAAAATAATTGCACGCAATACCTATTGCACCTTTTCCTGTTGCTGTAATCTCGCAAGCTTCTCACGAGATGGGAAGACCTCTAACTGATGTGACTAATAAAGTTGATCCAAATGATATCGCTCAAATTGGAGGATTGTCAAGAACTCATACTCCCCCATTTCTTCTTACTTATGAAGTTTTCAACAAAAATTTGAATAATTGTTTAGTAGATTTAGGAGCTTCATCTAAGATCTTACCTAAATCAATATGTGCAAAGTTGAACATCCAACCTCAAAAATCTGCAGTTTGCATAGTTCAGCTAGACCGGTCGCAGGTTGAAGTGATCAGTCAACTAAATTAGGTTACCATAAGGCTGTCATCTAACCCAAAGGTATGTCAAGTTATCAATATTTTAGTTGCAGACATTGAAATTTTTATGGCGTAATTCTTAGTAGAGATTGGTCTAAAAAGCTTCATGGATACTTTGCAACCGACTCGTCGCATATGTGGCTCCCTTACAATGGTAAACCAAATTAGATAAAGGTTGAGCAAGAAAGATGTCAAAAATACATACTAATAGAATTGGAAGGAGAAAATGAACCTTTACCATACATCAACAATATAGTTGGCAACTATTCTGTTGACTCTTTCTTAGGAAATTTTAATACTCATACTTCACCTTACTTACAACATTCTGTTTTATCTCAACTAGAAACTTTTTGTCAAATAGATAGTTCTAAATGTGTTGATTTTATAGATAGTCCTATAAATAAATCTTTATTTTGGAAGTTATCTTTTGATGGTCCTAAGTCTAACGAGGAAGCAGGAGCGAGATGCATATTAGTGAGTCCAGAGGGAAACAAAACTATGCTAACTTGTAGACTCGAGTTTGATTGCACTAATAATCCTGCAGAATACGAAGCCTTAGTCCAAGGATTATACAAAGCAATAAAATTACATATCAAGTATCTACAAGTCTTCAGAGATTTTGAAATTGTTATCAGACATGTACGAAATACTATACATTGTCTATCAGGTCATTTAAAGAATTATCAATCTTTATTATAAGATCTGATTGAACATTTTATAGCATTCAATATTTCATCAATTCCTAGACTCCAAAATGCCAATGCTGACCTCTTAGAAAATGTGGCTTCCAAGCTCATTCCCTTAGAAGACTATAGCCCAGACTGATTCTCAATCGAATTAACCTTTAGACCCTTGATTTCTAATAAAATTACCATTTGGAGAATTTTAAACAATGATCTTGATATTGTAAGCTTCCTCACATCAGAGGCATCTTACACCAATCAGATAATTGATGAGGACCAACATGACAAACAATTGCAGCAAGATAGCACTAATAATGTTATGCCAAAATCAGTAGTCAAATTGGAAGACCTATATGATTTGAAAGATCGATTCAAAATATCTACAAATTCAAAACTTCAAAGTTCAACTCTAAACTATGAATTAGTAAATCTAGGAACTGATACCAAGCTGTAGAATATCAACCTAGGTCTTAGCCTAGATCCTGAAGAAAGATTGGCGTACGTTCATCTCCTAAAACAATACAAATGTGTCTTTTCCTGAAACTATGATGAACTTAAGACTTACAACACTTCTATCACTCAGCATACTATCCCAATGATAAATGATGAAAAACCTGTCCAGCAAAAGCTGAGAAAGATCCATCCTAATTTAGAGAACCAAATTATGTCTAAAATCAATAAATTATTTAAAGCCAAAATCATTTTTCCCGTTTGACATTCTAAATGGATTTCCAATATGGTTCCTGTTAGAAAGAAATATGGACACATTAGAATTTGCATTGACTTTTGAAATATTAACAAAGCCTGCCAAAAGGATAATTTTCCTTTGCCTCCCATGGAGCAAATATTACAAGCAGTTACATGATCAGAATTAATGTCCTTCTTGGATGGTTTCTCTGGCTACAACCAAGTTTTGTTCCATCCTAATGATCAATTAAAGACCACATTCAGAACTAAATGGGGTACTTATGCATATCAAAATATGTCTTTCGGTCTGATCAATGTTGGCACCACATTTCAATGGGCCATGGACATCGCATTTAAGGGATTAGTAAAAAAATCGGTAGTGTTATACTTGGATGATATAATTGTACATTCAAAAAAATGAGGTAATCATCTCAGAGTTTTAAAACAGATCTTCTAACATTGCCAAAGGTATGGAATTTCACTTAATCCAAAAAAGTCATTTTTTTCATTAAGTGAAGGAAAACTTCTTGGATTTATAGTGTTAAAATCTAGAATCCATATTGATCCGGACAAAATCAAGGAGATTTCTGAAATACCCTTGCCTCACAACAAGAAAGCTATGCAATCCTTCCTTGGCCAGATTAATTTTGTAAAGAGACTTGATCCCGACTTTTAAAGAATCGTATCTCCCTTACAAGCAATGATTAAAAAGAATTCAATCTTGAAATGGGGCCAGGATGAATATGAAGCATTCAATCTGATTAAACAAGTAATTGTAAACACTCCATATTTAACAAATCCAAATTTTTTCGATCCTTTCATTTTGTATACATTTTCCTGTGATAAATCATATGCTGCGATACTCGCTCAAGAAAATCAAGACAAGGCAAAAGCCCCAATTTCCTTTTTCAGCTCAAAACTACAAGGGGCTAAATAAATTACTCAGATGTTGAGAAACAATCTTACGCTGTTTTCAAAATGATCAAACATTTTAGACTCGTTCAGCATAAAACATATACAAAAAATTATAGTACCGTTTCTAGCGATATTTTAGTACAGAAAGATGTGGGTGAGAAAAGAGCCAATTGGGTTACTGCCTTACAAGAATATGACGCTAAAGTTAAACCAGTAGATATTGTAAAAGGTTAAGGCTTTTGTAAAATACTGACTGGAGCATCGCTTATTTCCAAAATACCATCTGCAGAAGTACAAATGTATGAGGTAAGACTAAACGATATTGAATCATTAAATGTTGATATCATATTTTATGTAAAAAACGCATACGCTCCTTCAAACCTAGATTATATAAAGAAAAGAGCTTTAAGATTGAAGGCTAAGCAATATCAGCTCACAAACAATGTACTCTTCAGGATGAATTATGATTTTTTCCTCCTCAGATGTCTTCAGAAATCTAAAGCTGAAAAGGTGTTCCAGGAACTCCACAATGGACCAGCAGGTGGACATTATGTTGGAGATGCTATAGCACATAAAATCTTATGTGCAAGCTATTATTGGCCTACACTATTCAAGGATGCACATAGCTACATAAGGAAATGTCAAATTTGTGAAACTACTACAGGAAGACAAAAGAAACCATCATTGCCTTTGCAACTAGTCAATATCAATCAACCTTTTGATCAATGGTGATTGTATATAATAGGTGAGATCATTCCTCGCTCTTCTAAACAGCATAGGTATATCCTCACAGCTACAAATTATTTCACTAAATGGGTAGAAACAGTTCCTCTCAAGAAAATTAATGCTGAACAGATCATTGATTTCATAGATCAGTTCATAATCACCAGGTTTGGTTTACCCTCTGCTTTAATGTTTGATAATGCATCGTATTTCTCTGCCAATGCTATGACTGAATTTGCACTCAAAACGGGTTTTAAACTTAGATATTCTGCCAATTATTAACCATAAGGGAATCGATTAGCTGAATCAAGAAATAAAAACTTAATGAGAATCATTAAGCGAACCATCAATCAAAATCATAAGAATTGGAACAAATCTTTAATGTATGGTCTATGGGAAGACCCAATAATGCAGAAAGCCTCAATTGGAAATTCTACCTTTAATTTAGTTTATGGGAAAGAAATGGTCCTTCCAACTCATCTAGCGATTCCCTCTTTGGCCTTAGTTCAATTTATTGATGAAACACCAACTTCTTCCTTACAACTAAGTCAGTTGTAGATCCTTAAGCTAGAAGAAAAATGAGAACATGCTAAAATAACTCATGCTCATCACCGTGAATTAGTAAAAGCTTCTTTTGATTGAAACATGATATCCAGAAAGGACTTTCAAGTTGGGGATTTAGTTTTGAAATGGGATAAGGTTCATGAGGAAAACGGCAAACCTATGAAATTCCAATAAATGTGGCTTGGCCCTTTCCAAATTGTAGGAATCATAGGTCCATCTATTTTTATGTTACATGATTTAACATGAAAAAGGAGAATCTTTACGTGTTAACGAGTAGATCCTCAAAAAAAACTTTCCATAGGAGATCATTCTTCTATTTTTTTTGTAAATTAGCCTTTCCTTTATTTTTGATAATAAAACCAGTTGTAAATGGTTGCATTTGGAATTCATGAAAAAAGATAAGTATTTCTTTTAGATTTTGTTTTTTGCTTGTATAAATAAAATTGATTTAGAAAATTGGTCATTATTGTTGAAAGGTACAGTCAAAGTGTAGGAATTTATAGGGTAAGTTCCTCAGACAGAACACCAGAAGGACACCGCTCACAAACAGATCACAGATCAATACACCAGTATTTTGACGTGGTTAAAACCCTCAGAGAGGGAAACAGTCCACGGCCTGCGCCAACGTGGCTACTACAGGCAATTTATTAATAAAAGAATGAAAATTTACATAAGCTTCTCTCATGCACGGTTAACCTACAAATGACCCTCCATGCGCTTTAAAAAGAATTCATGGACCAATCGGGTGTCAAGCCACGGATCAAGTGTCGGTAATACCGAGGAGAGAATGAACCGTCGGATCACTACATATCGTGACCGTCGGATTGTAGGTTACAAAATGTACAACGGTAAAGAAACACACTTTACCTAACTCTATACCTAACTCTATACTAGACCAAGTTGAACTTAACTATTTCCTATGTGTCGGAATATCCTAACATCCCCCCTTAAGAACAACTTGGGATAGGATTGAAGGATTTACAAATATGACACAATAGGAGAAGGAAGGAGGCACTAGAGCCTCTCCCCCCTTAGTGACAACTTCCTGAACTCCAAGCATATATCGAAGTTTAGTGAACTTCGCCTCTGTGAGAGCCTTTGTGAAGATGTCTGCAACCTGATCATCTGTTGAACAATATTGCACTTCAAGAACATGGTCATGAACGAGCTTTCTGATGAAGTGCATGTGAAGTTCAATGTGTTTGCTGCGCTGATGCTGAACTGGATCTTTGCAAAGCTGAATGGCACTTTGATTATCACACCAAAGTGTAGTCGAATGTTGCTGCTCAAAGCCCAATTCTGATAGGATCTGACGAAGCCACAAGGCTTCCTTACTAGATTCCACGGCACCACGATACTCTGCTTCTGCTGACGAAAGAGAAATGGCAGCCTGTTTCTTACAAGCCCATGTAATAGGTCCTGAACCAAGAGTGAAGACATAACCGCAGTAGACTTCCGATCATCAGGGTCACCAGCCCAATCAGAATCAGTGAAACCAACTAATAGAGGAGCTGCTTTGGCACTGTAATGAATCCCAAACTGTACTGTACCTCGAACATAACGAAGTATTCTTTTAGCTGCTTTTCAATGACTTTCACGGGGGTTTTGCATAAAACGAGCAACAAGGCCAACAGCAAAGGAAAGGTCAGGACGAGTATGGGTTAAATACAAGAGTTTTCCTACAAGTTGACGGTATAAGGTAGCATCAACTTCGGGAGAAGTACAAGAGACTGAAAGTTTGACTCCAGACTGAAAGGGAGAAGGAGCTGGCTTACAATCTTCCATGTGAAAATGACGAAGAATATCACAAGCATACTTGGACTGGGAAAGGGAAATAACCTCCTTGGATTGCAAGACTTGAAGACCGAGAAAATAGTGTAAGTGTCCTAAGTCTGTCATTTCAAATTTCTTTTTAAGGCTGGACTTCACATGGTTTATAAGGTTGGGATCACTACCAGTAAGAATAAGATCATCAACATAATGAACAAGGATGATAAGAGAGTTGCCCACTTTCTTGGTGTAGACAGTATTGTCAGAATAACACCTAGAAAAGCCAGATTCTAAAAGAAAGCTATCCATTTTGGCATACCAAGCCCGAGGAGCTTGATTGAGACCATAAAGAGATTTCTTAAGTCGACATACAAGGCTGGAGTCTGTTTGGATGAAGCCAATGGGTTGTTCCATATAGATTTCTTCATGCAAGTCCCCATGCAAGAAGGCAGATTTAACATCCATCTGATGGACTTCCCATTTTAAAAAGGCAGCAAGGGAAAGAACAAGGTGGATAGAGTTCATTTTGGCAATAGGGGAGAAGGTGTCAGTGTAGTCAATGCCTTCAACCTGTGAAAAGCCCTTAGCAACAAGACGAGCTTTATGTTTATCAACTTTCCCATCTGGTCCATACTTGGTTCTGTAAACCCATTTACATCTAACAAGTTTGCGTCCCTTTGGTAGAGGAACAAGATCCCCTGTATCATTTGCCAACAATGAATGATATTCTTCATTCATAGCTGCTTCCCAATGTGGATGGCCTGAAGCTTCTGCAAAAGTGTCAGGATCATGATTTACTGGAGCTTGAGCCAGTAAAGAAGAGGCTCTTTCAAACTGAGAACGTGTACGTCGCTGATCTGTAGGATCACCGGCAAGATCACCTGCTGCATCCCGAGTAGCACGGACCCATCTTGGAAGTTGAGGATCATGAGAAGGTGGTGGAGGATTATCATCCTCACTTTCATCATCTGAAGAAGAAATGTTTTCAAAAGTAGAAGAGATAGGAAGAGGTGGCACATCCGTCGGACTAGGCTCGCAGGCCGATTTATTTTCATCAAATTTTACATCTCTTCTAATGATAACATTTTTGGACTTAAATGGAATAAGTCTATAACCTTTTACATTTTCAGAATATCCAACAAAAGTACATTTCTCACTCTTAGGTTCTAAAGCTTTATGCTTTTCATCTGGAATATGGGCCCATGCTTCACTTCCAAAAATACGAAAGTGACTTACATCTTGTTTAATGGAACTCCAAGCTTCTTCTGGAGTGATATTCTTTAGAACCTTAGTAGGAGTGCGATTTATTATATAATTTGCACAATTAATTGCTTCGGCCCAAAAACTAAGACTGAGTCCTTTAGATTGCCGCATACAATTAGCCATTTCCTTTAAGGTGCGATTTTTCCTTTCAGCTACACCATTTTGTTGTGGAGTGTATGGAACAGTATGTTGCATTTGAATTCCATTTTCGGTGCAAAAGTTGATGAATGTGTTTTTAACATATTCTCCACCATTATCAGTTCTTAGTTTAAGAATTTGATGTCCAGATTGTTTTTCAACAAAGGCTTTGAAGGCCAAAAATGTGTTAAATACTTCGCTCTTGAGTTTTAAGAAGTATACCCAGGTGCGTCTGGAGAAATCATCAATGAAAGTTAAGAAATACTTGCAGCCAGAGAATGAAGCAACAGGAAGTGGACCACACAAATCACTGTGAACAAGCTGTAAAGGGGCCGAGGCGTGCCAAGAGGCACGTTTGTCAAAACTGTCCCGATGATGTTTTCCGAGTACACATCCGGAACAACCACCATCTCTGCAAGATACCATAGGAAGACCTGTCACCATATTTTCTTTACATAGATGCTGAAGGGAGCGATAGTTTAAGTGACCAAATCGCTCATGGCAAAGTTTGCTCACTTCATCATTATGAGCAACAAATACTGAGGGAAGATTTGATGACCCAAAGTTGTGAAACTTATACAACCTTGTGGAATCATCACCAATACCAGTAGCTAGAATCTGTTTAGGATCTCTTAGATCCTTGATTACAACATCATGAGGTGAAAATTCAACAATTTTACCTTCACCTGAATGAGTTATCTGATATACAGATAGAAGGTTGCTGGATAAGGTTGGAACACATAATACATCATTAAACGGACCATTGTCTAGATGAACAGTGTTCCAGTCCCTACAACACTAAGAGATCTATCATCACCAACATATATATTTTTGGTGTTCCAATCATTTAAAGAAGAAAAC
>APFE031513076.1:30564-110858 GCA_000404065.3 Pinus taeda
CAATCCAAACAATATTGCCAGAACTTGATGAGGAAGGAAAAATCATATTGGAACCGGAAGCAGTCACAGAAACAAGAACTCGACAACTACGAAATCGATCAATTATGGAGTATCTCATTAAGTGGAAGAACTTATTCACTGAAGATTCCACATGGGAGGATGAGAATTTTATACAGAAGCATCTAGAACTACTCAAGCGTTGAGGAGAATGCCTTTTGGAAGCAGAGGGGCATGTTAGGCCCCTATAATACTAGTGACTTCCCCATTACTATTTTCATTGTATCCCTTATTGTGCCCCTATTGTCCCCATTTTGTTATTAGTATGCCCCATAGAAACCCACTATTGTTATTTTTGTGCCCTTATGTTATTACTGTTATGTCGGCTTGATTATATTGTGACCCCTTAGAATCCTATATATAGAAGGGAGGTTTAGTCATTTGTATCATCCAATAATTTTTCATTTGCGTAATGTAAAGGAGGTTGCCCGGTCGAAGAGGCTGAATTCTAAGGCGTTGATCTATATTTTCTTTCTTTTTGTGAGCTGGTTCCTAACACCAAGTGTGGAAAGAAAGAAAAACATAGAACTGAATAGTACTTCCAAAGGTGTTAGACTTTCTTTTCACGAACAAGGTCCATTCCGAGAGCTAGAGTTCTACCAATGCGTTTTCAAGTGTTGTAGCAGCTACAACCACCCTCCAAATTTTTTCTTAGCTTTGTTTTGGAGCCTCCCTACCAACCATATTTAGTAGCATGTCTTCCACTATAAACTACACAAGGTTCAGTTGATTTTCAGTGGCTTTCCAACCTTTGCATGTCAGTTTGCTTTAATCCCTTCACAGGCTACCTTTCCAGACTTAGGTTATTTTCTAGCTAAATATATCCCTTAGAAAATTGCGCAATTCTGGAGGGGAACCAACCTACCCTCCAAAAATTGCACAGATTTGCTGAGCAGCCTGCTGAGCTCCAAAGTTCCTTAGAACAATCAGACAGGCTTCCCTCAGAAGACTGTGCAAT
Source organism: Pinus taeda (assembly GCA_000404065.3). Lineage (NCBI taxonomy): Eukaryota > Viridiplantae > Streptophyta > Pinopsida > Pinales > Pinaceae > Pinus > Pinus taeda. The sequence continues at coordinate 31,580 of APFE031513076.1, forward strand.
TTGTCCCGGTACTAGGCCTCAACCCAGAAATTGCACAATTTTGTGAGACATTCACCTGCTAATCCAAAAGATTTCTCAATCCCTCAGGGAAAACTAACCCTGCTCAACCCAAAAGCTACACATATCCCTCTCCTAGTAATGTAGGTTGTTGCATGTGCCTTCAAGTTGACGGGTTCCTTCCGAGACCTAGAAAACCTAATTTGCATGCATGGGTACTTTTCCTGGACTAGGAAAAAAGCAACATGGAAAAAGAATCCCTAGATTTTAGGGATCTATTTTTAGCATCTAGAGGTTACATGCAAAGATTGTTTTAGAAACTTCCCTCCAAATGTCGCTTTTTTATAGATTTGTGGCATGCATGTCATAAGCCTCAAACATATTTATTCGATGCTACAAAGCTCATTCTTCACATCGATCTTAGATCTCTAACATCCCACAACACATCTAGGAGTCTTCGGCACATTCAACTCAGTTATTTCCGGGTAAGTCTGCTTTACATGCCTTTTGCAACATTTTTGTTGATTTTTGTGTTTTGGCTTGTGGGAGTGTTGTCTGCTTGATTTCTATGAACTCTTTCTATCGTTTGCATGCATGTTAGCCTTTACAAGCACCGTTTCAATTTTCGTTTGCATCTCACTACTATCGCATGCATTACACTGTTTTTGTACTGACAGTTGATGATGCAGAAACGTGTCTCACATGCATGAATGTTTTCTCATTTTCTGAATATTACATTCCTTGTTTATAAGCATGATCATTCACTCTTTCCTACACTCAATTTCTCCATGCATTCGAAGCTTAACATGTTTTTAGTCGCCTAGCGGTGGGTCTGGGAAAACTTGGCCTGGGCCTTGCCTTGCCCGGACAACATTGCGCATTTCTAAGAGGGAGGGCTATGATGGCCCAAAAAATTGCACAATGCAATCCCTGGGCTTGCATGCCTTACTGGCTAAAATTTCACATTGCGCAATCTCAGCCCCCAAAAAATTAGCCTGGATTGTGCATTGCACAATTATAGTAGTCAAGAAGCCTCTCGATAGTCTGGACTATCTTTTGCATTGTTCCGGCAATCAGTCTCCCGACCTCCCACTGAAAATTACACAATGCTTGCCATCAGTCTCCTAGGTATGTTGCATGTTAGTCCTCAATTTTCCTTTGGTTTTCAATTGATATATTACTTGCCATGAATGTTTCCATGTCTCTAGGTATAGCAGGTGTTCGTCTGTCTCTTAGTAGTTTAGGTTCAATGGCCTCCAAGAGAGCAGGGTCAAAGGACACCGACGAAAGAACAACTGGAGATGCAGTTGAGAAAGTGTCTATGAGTTTTCCGATTTATGAAGACACCAATCTGCTCGTAGAAAAAGATATCAAGTTGAAATGGTAGGACATCAATGATACATTCTCAGGCACATTTGGGGAAGATATGGAAGACCTCAGGGTTTATGTGAATATTCACAAGTCTTGTCTATACTAGATTTCATGCAGGTATCCCACGTTTCCATGTGCAGACATGATACATTAGATCATCCTGTACATTGATCTCGAGATGATGGTATTAAGTAGTGTCATTGGGACAAATATTGATACCTTTAGGGCATAGGACTATCAGTAGATGTACCACTTGCCGCAATCGGTGATCATAATGGAAACACCCTGAAGCAGACCCAACAATAGTGGAAACTCCATGGATATCTTGAAGAGATGGGTGAAGGAGCGAACAAAGTTCAAGGTGACACCCAACCATATTTCCAAGATGAAGATACTATGGAAGGCATATCAATACTTCATCATATTTTTATGCCACTTGTACAACCAAGAGAGCACGGAGACCTTCCAGCAAAGTTGGGTGATCACGTTGGACCAACTAGCCAGTGAAGGCAAACCATGCAACTGGTTTGACATGTTGGCTCACAGGCTGAAGGAACAGGTGAGAGGAACCTCAGAGCCTTCACATACATTTTGGTTGAAATCTATGCCCATCATAAGTTCCCAGGCTTGAATAGGGCATGGACATCAATGAAAACCTCTATACACACTTATTGCAAACTATTTTCCGAATGTAGCTTCTGCGGAGTCATCACATAGTTGTCAGACCATTTTGTCACCCCAATGTATAAGATGATATTTGAGCAGGAACCACGTTGCATGTCGAAGGCAGAAATGAAGGCACTAATCGACATAGCGGATTGGTATGCCTCACCTTTTGGCACCTTCACACGAATGTATAGCATGGGAGCTCTTGATGCAAGAAGTGTCGTACCACATCTCAGCAAGACTATCAGCTAGAGTGCATTGGATGAAGAAGGCACCTTGGCCCACTCTTCCATTGTGGACCAGGTTGTACGAGATACAAAATCTCAAGCACGTTGATGCCAAGCCTGAAGAGTTCAAAAGATTTACTTCTAACACCATAAGTTTCAATCTGTACAAACAGGATTTCTTTGTAAAGGGTCATTGTGCGAGAATGCAATTTCCTTGGATCCACGGGGTGTGTCATTGGGTTGAGGAAGACCCATGGAGATATTGTCACGGCTTCTCCAAGCTCAATGAACCGGTCAGCATAGCTATGGAATGGTTAGCGAAGAAGCGTGAAGCGACATCTAGGAGAACACCAGAATCAACAACAGTAGAGGGTAACATACATGCACGTGACAAAGGCAACAAAAAGATTGTGGACAGAGTAGAGGTAGGGAAAAGCTGCAAGTTCAAAGAAATCCCACTTCTATAGGAAGCAACTTTGGAGATAGAGGCAAAGAGGTGACAACGCGACAAGAGGAATGTGCAAAGGCATAGAGATAAATAGAGGATGAAGGAAACAACGAAGGAGTTACGCGAGTTGAGGTAGCAACTTTGGGAAGAACTAGAGATGCGTAAATAGGAGAAGGAAGCATAATAGGGATAGACATAGTAGGAGGCGCAACATGCACGAATTGATGCAACTGTGTCCATACATGTGGTAGACTCATCCTAATAGTTGGCACAAAGCAGACAAGGTGAATGATTGTAGGATCAGGACTTCGCTCAAGAGATTGAACAGATACTTGAGCAGATGGATACAAAGATGGAGGAGCCAAAGTTAGAATAAGGCATCAACCTCATGCCTTACAACCAAGAGACTGACGCACCGACTTCACTATATTTGAAAAGGGAGAAAGCACTGAGAGATCAAGGAGATAGTGCGATCCTTGAAGACAATCTGGAAGGAGATATCCACAACATATAATTCGACAAGTTGCATCATAGAGTTTGAAATCACACAGAGTGACTACTCCGTATCTCCACACATCTCCTATGTAGTTTGAAGAAAGAGTGATTGTATTTGATGTGCACAAGCATCCAACATCATTGGCCTATGCTACCAGAGCATATGCTGAAGCCACCAGCCTGAGTGTTCGCTTCTTGATAGAAGAGAACGAGCAAATGACTAAGGAGTTATAGGCAGCCAAACAAGGAGGAGAATACGTTATAGCATCCATCGGAGCAGAGTTGAAGAAGGTGATACTGGATGAAGTATCATCCCTTGAGAAAGTCACGATGATTTTGTATTCCAAATTTGGTATCGTGCATAAGGTAGTTGTCCATCTCAATGGTTGGCAACAACGTTGTGCTAGGAGAGCACGCATCTTGTCAAATCTACATACTTCTATCGACTGCATGCAAACATGGACAATGATATACAAGGGAGACCCATTACACTTGCCCAAGTTGATGAAGCCCAGGGCGCTTGAGTTGAAGGCACACATCCAAAGTGAGATCTGAACCTATGAGGAACTCTCGTAGCTCATCACCAGTTTCCAGGCTTTGCATGCATGGGTGTTCAAAAGAATGGATGTTGTTATATGCATGCATGCCATCACATCTATTGGGACACTCACCAAGGCAAAGCCAAAGAATCAAGTCCAACTAGAGTTGGAAACATACTTTGATGAGTTGATGCACATATCCTGCAGGGCAGACTTGGCGATTAGCGTAGGAACTATGCATTAGTGTGTTGATGGTCTAACCACACTCAACACAATGATGCGCATGTTATTAGATCAGTTGGATAGAGGATCCAAATTAGTGTACCCAGATGCAACCGAGGCAAGAGTTTGTTTCCAAAAATATGTCACCACAAAATACATGGACACCATCGCGTACTACCAAGCTTGGCATCAATTCGCCACCATCGACCATCATGAGGATGTCAAAGAGTTTGTATTCCCACAATTTTTTGAGTCTTAGTGATGTCTTGCATGGGTTGCTGAAGCATATTTTATGTCACATAGGTCTATGTGAAGATCGTATGTAACATCTTGTAAAGTGGAAGTCTCGCTAGTTGAATGTAACACTCATATAGTAGTTGAAGAGTCATGAGTGTAGGTGAACAATCACAAAGGGGAATGTCAAGGGTCAACCCGCCCTTTGCTATTTATAGAACCTCAAAACTCATTGTAAGGGCTTTTGGGTAGCTAAGCTTCTGATATGAGTATCTTAGAGAAAGCTTGGAGAGTATTGTAACAGCCTTGGCTTCCCCATAGTGCAGAGATAATACATCTCTTTGGAGGAGTAGGCGATAGTGACTGTAATGTTCCGTTATCGGGAGTAGTGGTTGGTCATGGTTGTACTATATGATTGGAACTTTCGCTTCTTGATATAACATAGCCAACACGTTTAATGCATATGTTGTTATTGTATTTAAGTTAACTTGATTACTCCAATTATATATGTATATGTTTTCTTACATATGTATGTATAGACTCTTTCTGTATATGTATGTATGAATCTTACTTATATGTGTTGCTTGTTTAACCATCACTTTGGATTGTTGGTTCATCTACCTTCCAGTTTGTGATGCATCATTGCTCGTGTTTTCCCTTCCAAGCTATGTGTTTACACAAGTTTCCAAGGGGCGCACTCATTCCACCTTTCGTGTGGTAAAACCATTCATGCACCTTCCTTGGATTGTTGCACATGTCACGCCCTTGCTATCAACAAGGACATCTTACTTACCTCTATGCGCAACCGCGGTTAAGGTGATACTGTATGACCCACTGTTCGGACTCCTACACCAAACGGTCTGAGGTCTAGTTGGGACTTCTAACTGGGGAGATCCCCTGACATGTTGGTGGGTCTAGGATTGTCAACAGAGTTTCATAGATTCCAGTCCACAACATTCCCATAAATTTGAAAAAATAAAAATCAAAATAAAAAGGCCTGGATGAAAATCTATATGAGGCATCTGAGGCCGACTCTAGGGTTGAAAATATCTCTAAGGCAACCTAGAAGCAAAGAAACAAAGATAATAAAAATATATATCCCTAGGTGAAAACCTCTTTTGAGGCACCTAGGGCAAGAATGTAGGTTAAAAACCTCCCCAGAGGTAGCCTATTTATCTCAAAAAAAAGAAGGAGAAAAAAACAAAAAAAGAGGAAAAGAAGAACACAAGCGTTGCAACTTATCTAACAGGGAGTGGACCGAGAAGTGTTCCAAAAGATTATGATGGCATATTTGGCAAAGAAATCATGGGAGACCTTTGTGACAAGCTATAAAGGTATGGTGAAAGTCAATATTGTTAAGTTGCAGAATACTAGAAGAGATTTTTGAAGTCTAGAGATGAAGGAAACAAAGGACATTGATTATTTCATGAATCAGCTCATGACTATTGTAAATCAGTTAAAATTTTACTATGAATAAATTAAAGATCAAATCATGGTTGAGAAAGTCCTCAGATCTTTGTCTACCAAATTTGATGTTGTGGTAGCATCCATAGAAGAAACCAAAGATTTGGTATCCTTAACAGTTGATGAGTCAATGAGATCACTTCTATCACATGAGGCAACAATAGACATAAATAAAGATTCCACTTTAGAACCCGCTTTCAAAAGCCAGGTTTATATTTCAATAGACAACGGTAGAGGTAGAAGTAGATCAAGAGGTAGAGGACGAAAAGGAGGAAATGGTGGTCAGAGAGATGGTTGAGAAGAGCACGAACATGAAAGTGGAAGCAACAGTAGAATCTTCAACGGTAATCAAAGAGTTTACAAATCAAAGGTGATATGTTATTATTGAAATAAATTTGGTCACTATGCCTGTGATTGTAGGAAGAGGATAGTTGATCAAGGAAACCAGAGAGCTAATTTTATTATTATTATAATGTTTGTCCAAAATAATTACATTTTGGCTCCCCAACCACTTAGCCATTGAAAGCATATAAACTTAGGCACGCTATCCCCATAATCCATTTAATGCTCTACATGGGCACACAGGGCGCCTAACATCACATTCGCTTACATTATTTCCATAAGCACTTTGGCTTATCATGTAATAACTCAATCTATTGGCCTAACAATGGAGATACTTCCATATACCCCCAGTCTGAATATCCACATACATGCATTTATAGTACAGGGGTCAATAATGAGTATTACATGGCATGGGATAGTCACCCATGAAATGGTAGAAGAAGTTTGATTCCTTCGTGGTGAGCCAAAAATTCAGTAGAAGTGAATATGATCATTCTGTGTATTTAAAAATTTTCAATGGTATATTCATTATCTTGGTTTTGTATGTTGACGATATGCTTACTGCAAGAAAAAACATGGAACAAATCAACAGGTTAAAGGCTCGTCTTGTTAGGAAGTTCTATACAAAGGATCATGGAGCTACACATTAGAACTTGGGCATTGAGACACATAGAGATAGGAAAAATGGAAAGATCTGGTTATCACAACAAAAGTATGTGGAGAAAATACTTGTAATGTTTGATATGAACAATGTGAAACCTATTATTGTTCCTTTAGCTTCCCATTTTCATATTTCTTCGGATTTTAAGTCCTAGTACTAATGAAGAAAAGGAGTATATTTCTCATGTACCTTACGAAACTGTAGTAGGAAACTTAATTTATGTGATGATATCTACAAAATCTATTATTTCACATGCCATTGAATTTGTGAGTAAGTTCATGGGAAATATATAACATTGGCAATAGTGAAATGGGTGCTTCTTTATTTTAGAGGCACAAGTGACCATTGTATCATCTTTAATGGTTATAGTGATTCAATCTATTGATATGTTGATTCAGATTATTTTAATGAGTTGGGCAAGAGGAGATCTAATACAAGATATGTGTTTACTCTTGTAGGAGGAGCGATTAGTTGGATGTCAAAGATTCAAGAAACTATTGCTTTTTCCACTACTAGGGTAGAGTATATAGTTGCTTCACATGGCTATAAAGAGGAAATCTGGTTGAAAGTTTACTAGGTGAGCTTGGAAGGATGTGGGAGAAAGTGAATGTATTTTGTGATAGACATAGTGTTATTCATTTGGCTACTATTCCAGTTTATCACAATAATACTATACATATTAATGTAAAATACCATCTTGTAAGACAGGTGATTGATTGTAGAAAATTATGCACACATAAGAGAATTATGCAGACACGTTCACGAAACCAATTTTGGTAAAGAAGTTGTGGTGGTGTTTGGATTCTCTTGGTTTGTAGAAAATATGATGTATGAGAGTGGACAATGGATTATGAAAATTATCATCAAGGTGGAGATTGTTAAGAATGACAACAATTAAAATATTACGTAAATGTATTTTTCACCTTAATTAGGTAGTTCTATAATGATAAACAATTTTGTAACGATGTATTCCTATTAAAATATTGTTGCCTGATATGCTTATAGTATTGGAGAGTCATTATTTACCTTGATTAATAAATTATTCCAATCCCTTTCCCCATGGAGGCTTCCTTGACACATTGTTAAAGTTTTACCATGTATTTCCTATGCCTATCTCTATGAATTCAATTTCATGTTTCTTATGTGCATTTTTACTTGTTTAATTAAATTTATAGACCCTTTCAGCGACACCAATTATAGACCATTAAGTTGACATAGGTAGGCTAATGTTTTTGGTTTAATTCAAGTAGCACTATATATATGCTCGCATTGTAGGTGTACTTGCAATGGCTCGATGGAGGATGCTATCCATGAAATTTTTATGGATCAACTTAGTAAAATTTTTAATTGATGTTAAACCATTGGTTATATATTTAATTTTAAAATTGACTAATATTTTTTTAACCATATATAGATGCTATGAGAGAGTACAAGGTAGGAAAATGCCAATTCCTCCAACATTGATGTTACGACGCCTACAAAATTTGACATTTTGGCACCTCACACATAAGTATTTAAATTAATTGATATGTTTCTACTCACACATAAGTATTTAAATTAATTGATATGTTTCTACTTCAATAATAACATAGCAAGACTTTTTTTAATGTTTTAAAAATATCCAAGTTCTTTTTTGTAATATTAGGCATTTTATATTACTATAAAAAAGTACAGAGATAAGTAGTGAAAGCTATTGTTCTGCCACTTGGGATACCATACCAATGACATAACCTCAAAATTTTATATTTGCATATCTAATAGGCTAATAGATTGTCTTTTGAACTGTAAAAAGTACCAGGAAATAAAATAAACCACAAGATAATAGACATGATGATGGAAGTGCCATTAAAGAAAATTTACATGAAACATTAGGATCACTTTTTTATTATTATGTTGGAGATTCCATTGGATTCAGTAGCTACAACCCACTATCATTGCCCAGGAGAAAAGTCAAAGTTTTATGATTTTGTGACAATTATAGAAACTCTCTTATTTAACCAACATCCACTTTTTCCGCTTGTTCATCCATTTAGATTATCATTACTATAGAGTGTCCAATTGATATGTAAGAACCTTTCCTGTGAGATTTTGATGTGGCAAAATAGGTTGATGGTTTCATGTAGGAGGAATAGTGATCTTTGGTAGAGTATCCCCCATCAGGTATCCAATCCCTAGTGTCCCAATTTACTATCATGGTAGGAATGAATCTTATAGTCCATCTAACTTGGCCTTCATCATTAGAAATTTCTTTGAAGACTGATTTATAAATGATATTGTTGTATCTAACCATGGCAGAGTGAGGAACCACTTGATCATGGGTTCTTCTCGTAGAGGGAGGAAATGTATCAATGACTATAGAGGGTTTAGGATGGACTTTCCTACCACCACAGTGATTGATTAAGAGATAGTTCCTAGCCATGTCATAAGAATAATGACATAGGATAAAATGGAAGGGAAAAAGATAAAGAGGGAGAGAGAGCTTATGGCCATAGATGAGGTCGAGAGGAGAGATAAGGAAAAAACTAGAAGTGGGCTAAGATAATAAGCGAGTGAGGTGGTGTGGAAGTGAGGAGAAATGAGTTAGAGAAAACAAAATCTTTAGCAAAGTAGGTAGAGAAAGAGATACTTATGAGGAAAAGGAAAAGAACCTTGATAAATAGGATTAGAGGGGAAATTTTCTCAATAATGATGTAGGGATCTAGCCAAAGGATTTGGAACATGATGTTTTTCCCTTTCTCTTCATGAGGTTTGTCCCATTTAAGTACAAGGTCGCCTACTTGGAATTTTTTTTACTAGTAGATTTATTGTCAAATCATTTCCCTTATTTCTTGTTGATGAATGATGAAATTTACTAAGCCTTGGTTCATTCTTCTTCAAATTTGAGTATGGTTTTTATTTTTCTTTATATGGTTGGACTTGTTTGACCTTAGGAGTCCTGGGGTAATTGCATGGAAGGAAATATAGTTTTAGGTGGTAGTATATCCTCCTTACCATAGACCAAAATGTATAAGAAGGTTACTAAAGTGGCCTTCCATGTAGCTGAGTCTCCACATAAGGCATTGGGCATGCCATTGTTCTAGATTATCTATGATCAACTTTGGTTCGCTTTAGAATTGGAATAATTTTTTTTTTACTTGACTTGGCTAATACGTTTCCTTATGGTTCATAATTGGTAGAGTTTATTAGGACAAATCCTTTATTTAATACAAATGTTGTTACTTTTAAAGATGAAAAATACATGGCATTGTAAAAAACTAGAGGAACATTAATGCCAAACCTAGTTACGATTTGTTGCTCCAATAAATTAATGACCACCTAATTGCTAATAGAGGTGAATGGCATAACCTGCATCTATGGAGTGAATAATTTAGTGGTTTTCAATACATATTGGTGTTGCTTAGATGAGCTAGGGAAATTTTTTATCGATCACATCTAGTCCCCATTTCTAAAAAAGGTTCTTCTATTATTATTGGTTATGAACGGATAATAGGTGTTCTCATCAATGACACATTTTTGATAGATCAGGAATATTTTCGAATAGGAATGTGAGTCTTTGTAGACTATTGCTCAGTAGAAACTAGCTATGAGGATCTTATGAATTTTTGTTTTTCTTGAGAAATTCCCACTAGTTGGTCCATCATGTATCTGAGAAAGAACTATATCGAAATTATTTTTTCTCCACGTAATGAAGAGGAACTCCATTCTCCTATATTTTGAAGAGCATTCAATTTATAATATGATATTGTGAGGTTTTCAATCTAATTGTTCTCCATTGCTTAGGGAATAACCTAATTAATATGGTACGTTATTGTAGTTATTTCTTAAATTCATGGTACAATAAATCTTCATGATGGATAATGTAAGGATCTATAGCTAAAAACATAGAAATTTCATTCTCCTAGCATTCTTCTTCTTTATTGTGAAGATGAAGAGAATCTGCATAGAGTTTATAAAAGTTGTGTCCTTTTATTATATGAGAAGGCTTGAATTTCATTTCATATTCCAACATATATGCCAATAATTTTACTCTTTTCTCACTTACCTATTTTTTTTCACAAATAACAATCTTACTGTATATTGAGTAACAATTACCTTAACATGAATTTTCAATATGTAAGGTTGGAATTGTTTGACTACCTTGTACACTGTATAATCCTATTTACCGATATCTGGATAGTTCAATTCTATACACTCTAATCCCATACAAATGATTCATGTAAAGTGCTCAGCCCCTAGCTAGGCTACAATACATAACCATGGCCTAAATTCCACCCATGAACTCACCCATAATCCCATAGAAGCACATAATCCATAATTACCATTATTTAACCCTGGCTCATAGTTAGATCCCACATATAACTCTGATGGAATTTTGTTAGGCCCCTATAATACCACTATAGTCCCCATATTGTTATTGTTGTGCACCATAGAACCCCCATATTGTTAGTGTTTTTCCCACAAAAACTCACTATTGTTATTATAAAGCCTTTACATTATCATTTTTATGTAGGCCCTAGTTATATTTTGATGCTTTAGACTCCCATATATACTAAGGAGGTCTTGTCATTTGAATCGTCTAAGAATTGTTCATTCCTACGATATAAATGGAGTTTTCCCCCTCAAAGAGACTTATTTTTAGGTCATTCATCTATATTTTCTTCTATTTTGTGATCTGGTTACATAGCATTTGGTATCAGAGCTTTTGATCTTAAGGTTTCGCTACTTCAAATAGGTAATATTGGAATTTTGTTATAACTTATTTTATACAAGTTTTTAGGAGCTAAAATTTCTACCACGTGGAGCAGAAATCGTGATGAACATCTTGTAAAAATTTCAGAACTTGGTTCACTATATTTTCATAGATGTGATTCAAGGAAATTAGCGTATTTGTATGCTCTAGAATTCTTCCTCAAACATATTTCTCTGGGAAAATCATCATAACTTTTGTTTCAGGCATTCAAATTGAATTTTGTAAAGAGTGGCTAAAATTGCGCATATTGTAGTTTTTTGGTACCACGTTTAGGTTCGAAGGTTGAAATAGTGACACATGGCATTTCGTGCAAGTTTAGTCTACTGAATCAGTCCATAAGTAGGTAATCTTGGGATATTTGGCCTAACCTTATCTTGAAGAATCTAATATCAATCTAACTAGTGATGTTGGAAAGAAGACACATAGGGATAAAACAAGACATAATTTCAAACCTTGGGAGGAGGAAATCATAGAGATACAACAATTTCAAGGTCATCCTTATCAGTAAGCTCAAAATCAAGCTCTAAAAGGTGCATATTTTTAAATATGCATAACTTTGGTTTGAAAAGTCATTTTGAAGTGATTCAAAGGGCATAGTGAAGGAAATATTTCATTAATTGGTTCCAAAATTCCTTCGAAACAAAAAAAATAAAATTCTACACCCATTAAGCACTTAGAAATCTCCACTATGATGCATGAAGAGGAATAAATGAAACATGATATATCAAATTTATGGGGCCAACTGCAAAAAAATTTTGTTTCACAAAGAGCCACCAAAAATGAAATAGAAGGCGACATGGATGGTTTAAAAGGGGACATGTATGGTTTAAAAGGGAACATGGTTGGTTTAAGAGGATATTTGGAAGGCTTAAAAGAAGACATGGAAGGTTTGAAGGAAGGTTTGACAAATTTCATACAAGAAAGTCTTCCTAATGGTGACTAGGTATACCATGAGACTCATGATGAGAAAAAAAAGAATGTGAAAAATGATTTTATAGACTCCAACTTTGGGTTGAAGACCAACCACATTACGAAGATTGATATGAGGAATTTTGATGCAAGGATTGATTAACATGGATACCACAGATGGAGTATTTCTTTGATATACATGATATATAACACACACAAGGTACACATTACATATTTATATTTAGAACCTAATCAGTTTGCGTGGTGTTGGTGGATTTTTCTCATAAACCTTTTATCACTTGGATTTTTTTTTTTGTTGATAAGTAAGAGACAAACCTTCTATTAAACTGCTTAAATTACATAAAATACAAAGTTCTCCAGATAGCAGGGGTGGTAAAAAACCAGAGACCGAAGCTCAAAGTGGTTCCTACAAACAGCTCATAGTGGTGCCTACTGAAACCACTACACAAACCCAAAGGAAACAATGAAACGTCCACGAAACCGAAACCTCACCGTTGAAAACATAACCCTCAACGAATGGCTAACAATCAAAGGGACCCATAAAGGGACCCACAATCGTGCAACAAACATAATCAATCCCAGCCGTTGAAAGCAAAGTTCCAGTCCAATGGCCAGTAGGGATATCTCACGGACGAGAAGCATGGAGGTTAACCGCACGATGAGAGTGGTTTTCTCTCACCTCTTGATGCCCCATGTTACCCTCTGAATGGAATCACATGCATCTACCACAATACCGAATACTAGCCATGTCCCGCGTGATATACCAAATCTAGTTATGGGGTTTTGCATTCATGGTTTCAGGGAGAGCCTAGAGCCCATATAGGGACCCACATTGGACTCCACAGCTCCTAGCACACAGACCCGACCGCAACCCTAAACTAGGTCCAATAAACAACAACAGGTCTGGAGCCCTAAGGCGATAAGCACGGCCCATCCCAGCCGTTGAATACATAATCTCGATCCAACGGTCATCTGGGATATTGCACTGATGAGAAGCACGAAGGATAACCATGCAAGTAGTTTTCTCTCATCTCTCAATGCCACGTGTTGCCCACTGAGTGGAAACGCATGCACCTACCAGAATACCAGATACCATTTGAGTCTCATGTGAAATACCACTTATGGTATTGAGTTCATGGTTTCGTGAAAAAACCATAACCTTCTAGAAGCCCTTACTGAGCCTTCTACCCAGAGTTGCCAACAGAAACCCGTTGATCCAGATACACCCAAGAAGTCTGTTCTCCATCATTGCTCAACTTGACACCTTCATCAGTCATCCAAGAGATAACAAAAATTTGGAGAGCAACCATAACCCAAAATTTCAGACAAATTAGGTGATGTCATCCTCACTCCTATCTCCCATATCCCTTCGATCAACACTGTCCATCCATAAATCCCAATCTTTAGTTGCGAGGATGAGATAATCCTCTCTTAGTTTCCCTTCAGGTAACAACTCCCATGCTTGCCGTGAATCTCTGTCCTTATTGGCCACACCTTCATTGGCCAACCGATCTGCAAGAATATTTGCCTTCCTTCTAACATGAACAAATCTAATTGTTTTAAGGGTCTACAAGTGAGGGTGGATACGATAAAAAACCTGCAACAGCTTCCAGTGCTTCAACACTTTATCTGGCGAAGTTCCATTGTGAATCTTCTTAGCTACTTTGATGACTAAATATGAATCGCTTCAATGATAACATTCTATAAATTTGCATCCATCAGGATTTCCAAGCATTGATCTAAAACCAGTAGTTCAGCCATGTTATTGGTACCCTTTTCCAAGTGGCCATGGAAGATGTATTTTATGTGCCCCTGAGCATCTCTTATTGCACCCCCAAAGCTAGCTTCCCCCAGATTACCCTTAGAAGTTCCATCAATGTATACTTTCAAGAAACCCTGAGGAGGAGGCTACCATCTACTAGCCCCTATACTGATTTTTCTCACTTCCTTCCTTATTCCTTGAAGATTGATGGATTGAAGACCTAAATTAAGAATAATAGTCTCCTCATGAGGTAGAGGAGGATTCATGGGGATTGTCCTCATAAGGCTTTTGACTGTTTCTTTAAGCTGTATTAGAATTTGATTGATTATATGTTGGGGTTCGCTAGCTTTATCTGTGAAGATCTGCTTGTTGCGTTCTTTCCAAACATTCCAGATAATAAAGCCTGGTACTATAATCTAGGCTTTTGTAAGAAGAAATTTCGGCGTAAATCACATTCAGAAAATCATTGTCGACGCATTTCGAACCAACTAGTGTGGTTCATTGTCAGGACAAGTTGATATGCTGAGCCTGTCCTTATCAGTTTGTTGGAAGCTAGAGGCCACCCAGTCCCAAATCTTAACAGTAAAGGAGTAGAGGTTGAGCAGGTGTTCAATCGTTTCCTCATGTGAGCCACATAGGCTACATTTGGAAGGCCAATGAAACCTTTCTTTAGGAGGTTTTCCCAAGTTGGGATCTTCTTTAGATGCACAAGCTAGATAAATAGCTTTATTTTCATCCAGTGAGTTGTTTTCCATAGTTCCTTCCAGACTTTATCAGCATTTACATAGTTGAATCCTGTGATTGCTTGTTTTGCTTCTTTTAGGTTAAAGTTACCTTCATTATTCTTCCCCCATCATAATTGGTCGTGTGAGGAGGAAACCAGAATCTTTCTATGCTTTATGTCCATGGTGAGATCCTCTACCATGGCTTTCAAAGGATTCTCAACACTATAACTTAGTTCCTTCCACTTCCTCCATTTTTCATTGTCCCTTCCCTGATCCCAGAAATCTTTTACCATCAATAGGCCTTTGCTATCTATGTCTCTCTTGAGGGCTGCCAAGTCAATCCTATTGAGGATGAGTTCCTGTTGTCAACTGTCCTCCCAGAGTCGAGCTCGGTCCCCTTCTTGGATTTCCCAAAAACAATGCTGGTGAACAATGCTTTTGTTCTCCCAAGCAAGGTCCCAAATGTGTGATCCTCTCATTTATCCTGACATTCTAATAAGATCCTTTTCCTATCAGTAGTTGGCATACTTTTGTTTCTAGAGCTTGGCCCAGGGGGAATTCCACTTCTTGATCCATTGCCACCAAAGCTTAGCTCCCGAGGCTTTACTGAGAGTTTTCGGATCATGTGGTCCCAAGTCACCATGGCTTTTGGGCTGATAGATTTTGTCACAGGAAACTAAGGCCCACTTTTTTTCGCCTTCCCCTCTACCCCATAAAAAGTCCCTTTGATTGTTCCTTATCTACTACTTAATACCTTTAGGTGTAGGGATAGCTGCAAACACGAAATTGGGAATAGCTTGCAAGACCACCTGTGTGAGCACAAGACGCCCTGCGAAGTTTAGAGATATGCAAGTTCATTTTCTGATCTTGTCCTGAAGTTTATTTAAAATTTGTTCCCAAATATTCTTACCGAGAGTTTTATCAATAAGAGGAATGCCAAGCTATTTGGAAGGCAACTGATCCTTTTGAAAACCTAGAATTATGGTAATGTTTCTCTGTATAGCAATATTTGTGTTAAAGAAAAAAACTTTGGACTTGTTTTGGCTTACCTCTATGCTTGCTACCATAGAAAAGTTGTTTAGGATATCTTTGATTGCCCTTCCTTCCCTGACTGTGGGTACACCCCGCAACAGTGTCATCCACAAATCGTTGGGGAGTATTATCTTCTCCATCCAGGGTGAGCTTGATCCCCTGAATACAACCTTCAACATTTGCCCTTCGGATTGCCTTGCCTAGTCCTTCCATCATGAGGAAAAAGTGGAAAGGGGAGAGCAAATCGCCTTGTCTGAGCCCTCTGGAAGGTGTGAATGTGTTTGAAGGGGCCCCATTAAGCAAAATGGAAAAGTTGGTCGTGGTGACTAGTGTCATGACCCATATTATCCAATTTTGGTCAAAGCCATATGATTTTAGAGTAGCTGTGATATAAGACCATCTGAGTTTGTCATACGCTTTGGCAATGTCTAACTGAATAATCATTTATGCTTGCTTGTTTCTTTTGAGAGAGTGTACCACCTCATGTGCTTGGATGATGTTGTTGAGAATTTGTTATCCTTCCACATAGCCTATTTGCTCTTCCGAGATGAGGGAAGGTAGTAGGGGCTTGAGTCTATTGGCTACCACTTTGGAGATGATTTTATACACCAAATTACATAAAGCTACAGGTCTAAATCGATCAGGAGTCATGGCTTTTCATTTTTGGGGATCAAAGCTATGAAGGAAGCATTCAGTGCTTTCAGAATCTTTTTGTATTTTCTTAAATCTTCCACAACCTCAAGGATATCGTGTTTGACCATATCCCAGTAGGCTTTGAAGAAATCAACATTAAAGCCATCCGGGACTAGTGCTTTACCACTTTGCATTTCCTTGATCACCTCACTGACCTCCTCCTCTGAGACTGGCCTATTGAAATTGCGGTTGTCCTCTCTAGTGACCAACTTGGGGATATCCTGGGTAAACTGATTGATGAACCTAGATCTATCCTCCATTGGCTCCTTTGTAATAATAGAGAAGTGTTGTACTAGATTTGATTCCATGTCCTTGTGGGAGACAAGCTCAACACCTTGAGAATCCTTAATTTTTGTGATTTTATTCTGTGCCTTGTGAGCCATAGTGGATTTGTGGAAGAACTTAATATTTATTTCTCCCTCTTTGATCCGTTGAATCCTGGATTTCAGTCTCTAGAAATTTTCCTCTTGTAAACATCTCTCCTCACATTCTTCCTGCAAAGAATTAGTTAGCTTTTGCCTCTTTTCATTCAAGCCCTCTGTGATATTGATCTGATTGATTTCCTAGAGTTTCTGTTCAGTCTCAATTCTAGTCTTGAGGATATCACCAAATTCATTTTTGTTCCAAGCTTTAAGTTTGGATTTAATATATTTCAGTCTTTGCTGGAGCATGTACATTTTAGTGCCCTGCATATTCAAATCCTCTTTCCACCATTTGTTAATGTTACTGGTGAATTTGGTGTGTAAGAACCAGGAATTCTCGAACCTGAAGGGCCTATTCCTCGGAGTGCCCATAAAGGTAGCTTGTAGCTGAACTGGCCAATGATCCGAACCTCCAAAAGGTAGAATGGGTGCTATGATTGCTGGTCCTGTGAGGAGGAGATCCTCAGAGATGATAAATCTATCAAGTTTTGAAGCCACTTGAGAAGCCCGTCCCCTTTTGTTGTTCCACGTGAAGGTTACATTTATTGTTTCTATGTCCACTAGTCCCGTGTTCATGATGAAATCTTGGAAGGCTTCAGAATCTCTGCCTAGCTTTCTAGTGCCTCCTTTTTTTTCTGAAAGAGATCTTATCATATTGAAATCACCTGCAACTATCCAAGGCATATTGGGATATTGTGCTCTTAGATTTCATAGGGAGTTAAGAAGCTTGATTTTATCTACTTGCTTCTGAGGTCCATAAACATTTGTTATCATATATGTTTCCTTATCACCTACTGGGTTTCACATCAAAGATAGATAGTTTCTGGAAGCTTCAACACCTAGGATTTCGAATTTCTGTGGATCTTGCAGCGTAAGAATCCCACTTGCCGAGTTTTTTGCCTCGACCTCTAAATACTCATACTTGATTAACCAATTATTATGAATTTCTTTAAATTTTCTCCATTGAACATTTGGTCTCCTGAATAAAAGCCATGTATGGTTTTTCTTCTTTAATTCTGTTACTCAAATTCCTTTGTTTCCTTCTACTACCTAAACCTCTAATGTTCCATGTTGTAAGCTTCATTAAGAAAGGTTATTAAAGGAATAGATGGTAAGATATTTCATCTTACCTGAGTTAATCAGTAGTTTTCCACATTGTTTTATCAGTACATTCTATCTTTTCTATCCTCTTTTCCTTCTTGAGTTGTTTGGATATTGTGCTTGTGAGTTTTCCATAGTTTTGACCCCACTTTGCTCCTAGATTTTGTGGCTTCTTTTGACACCAGTTCCCTTTGATTGTACCGTCCATAGAAAAATTTGTTGAACTCAATCATAGTCTTATTTTGGTAAGGATTCCACTCCTTTGTTTCTACCTTGTTCCAGAAATAGTTCTAGATCTAGATTTTCCCTGTCTAGAATCGCTTGTAGTACATGGTCCTCTGTTCCTGCCTCACTTGGAGTCATCTCATGATATTTACTAACTTCCATGCATCTTGGTAGATCCTCCTTCTACTGGTTGTTTTCTATGATATCCTCCATTTCAGCTTCCGTTTCCTGCTCCTTGGATGCGTTCTCCCTGACGTAGACTGTCTCCACATTCTCTTCTACTTCCTCTAGGATTTTGAAACTATTGTGTATTGTATTTTTGTCTTCACTTCTTTTCTTGTGTGGTCATTTTCCTCCTTTCTCTTTGGCCCCAACCTTGGTAAAACCCTCACGATCTCTATCCAAAGATGTTTTCCCATTGCCTTCCATATTGTTTGTTGGGCAGTCTCTAAACAAATCGTCGTGTTCATGACATTTGCGACATTTGAAAGGTATGTGCTCATAGTCCACCGTTTGCATCCAATCTTCATCATATACCTCTAAAATTATTCCTTCTAGAAGGGCTCTAGATAGATCCATTTCCACACATATTTGGGAAAAGGAGGTGTATTTACCTTTGAGAGTTGCCTCGGATATCTTTAGAAAATGTCACAGCTTGTTGCCTATGGTTTTCAAAGATTCTGGTAGCTAGTAATCCAGAGGTAGTGAGTATAGTCTGACCAAGCCGGTACAAATGTAAATGTTTCCCATTCCAGGACAAAGTTCATCATCCATGGCCGCATATAAAGTCTTGCCGCAACATAGAAATAAGGCCCCCGTTAAAACACTTTGTCTTTGTCTTCTATGTTCGTGAACACCACCGTGAAGAAGCCCTTAGAACCCAGATGTAGATGCATTTCTCCCTTTGGCTTCCAGTGGCTCCTAATATAGATGTGTAAAGCCCTCTCCGTTGGCCATAATCCCATGAACTTGCACATGATCACATGTTCTTTCATATGGTCCCTATGCACTTGAACTGCAGGATCACTTAATATGACCTAGGGAATAATGCTTGATTTGGGTTTTCAGACTCCCGTAGTTCTTGTGGAAGTCATTTTTCCATTAACGCCTTCCTTCTCCTTTACTTTACTTGTTTCCTATTGATTCCCTTCCTGATCCTGGAATTCGTTTCTTCCACCTGTCTCCTTGCCTTTGGCTTCTGAAATATTTCTCGACAGTTTTTTGAAGTGCTTCCCTCGTTCTTCCTTGCCTCCTTCTATGACTACCTGACTGTAAGACAGAGCAGCGCTCCCCCCTGTGCGTCCCGCCATGGAGCCCTAATGCAAAACCTAGCATCAACTTTGGCTCTCGTTTAAGTTGTAGAGCCAAAAATCTAATCCCCTTCGCTGTAAAGTGTCTTTCCTTCATCACTTGGAAATTTCTTACTAAGGGGTTGATAACATATTATGAGGATACAAAGAGAAATACCTTCTTTATGAAATTGATAAATCTCAAACAAAATGGTTTAGTTGGGGAGCAAATTGAGGACTTCGAAAGATTGAATTTCAAGGTAAATGATATTCCAAATGAGCATATGATTGATGTCTTCATAGGGACTTTAAGATAAGATCAAACATGAGGTTCGTCTACGTCTCATAACTATAAATATGTTATTTCTCCTAGCATCCCACAACCTACAAGGTTGACACCACAAAAAAAGGAGGAATAAATATCAAAAGGGATTTGTTACAGTTGTGGTAGAAAATACAATAAAGGTCATAAGTGAGCTGAGAAGATATTAGTTTACATAGATTGTGAAGAGGAGGAAGAAAAGAAATAATAAAAATTAAGAGAAGAATATATACACCACAAACCAATCCCAGGTGTTGAAAAGGAATAAATGCATGTGACCATATCTTGTAATGCATTGGTAGGAATTACCACTCCTCAAACTCTCAAGATATAAGGACATATCAAGAAGGAAAGGTTAATAGTGCTTATTGATTTAGGAAGTGCCCATGATTTGATTCATTTGAAGATAGAAAAGGAGTTGAATTGCTTTCTATATCCAGCACTACAGTTTCAAGTGATGGTTGTAAATGGAGGAACTATAAATTTCTTAGGGAAGTGCAATAATACCAATTTAACCATGGGGGAATACATATTACATAGTCTAAGCTTGAAATTGAAATGGGTGGTTCTGATGTTGTACTGGGATTCAAATGGTTACAATGTCTGGCGATGATAGCTTTTAATTTTCAATAGCTTTTATTGAAATTTTTTCCGCAAAGGAAAGGAAATCAAATTAAGGGGTATCATAGGGAGACCTGGAGAGATAATTAGCTCATAATTGCAAACAGGTAATTGTGAAATTATGCTCACTATATTTCCAAACAATTAAGTCATATGTTTCTCCAAGTCCCCAGAGATTCCTTGACAATCATTTACTACAAGTAAAAGACCCTCTAGCGGATATTTTTGTGGAAGCTCGTATAAAAATAGCCCAAAAATCCATTTGTAGTAGAGGTCAGTAGCATAGATGGGCAAGTGGATATTTTAGCGGATGTTTTTTAACAATTTGTCTGTAATACCCAAATGCACCGCTGTGTCTTTAATACCCAAACGTATCGATGTGTTATCTAATAATATGCATTGATTCTAAATAGAATATGGTGCACTGTGACATTGTTTATATATTCTATATATTTTATATATCTATCTATATAATATATATCTATTATATATATATTATATATATATTATAATTTATATTATATATTTTTATATATATATATATATATATAATATTATATATATATATTATATATTATTATATTATATACATAACGATTGCTAATTACATATGCACACTAGTGCATATAATACTCCATAAGCACTAGAAAGGGTTGAATTTAAAAAATGTCTGTCAGAAACTTCATTTTCCTAGTGTTAGGCCCCTATACCAATAGGTGTCATATGTCATGATTGACTTGATGAGCTCTATAATATGTTCATACCTTTTCTTGTTGCAAAGGTTTACATATTTTCAAAAAATAAAAAGATTTGAAAAATGTAAAGAGTGTATACCCTTAAAGAAAAATCAAAGGGTAAAAAAAGAATAAAGATGGTCTAGAAATGAAATAAAATGAACCCCAAACAAAAAAGACTAGGAAAGTGTGCAAGTCTAAATGCCACTACTTTTTCATTTTGTGTAATAAACAATTGTGTGCAGCTTGTCACTCATGCCACAATTCATGAATAGTCAAACTCTTTAAACTTGGCTCATTCATTTTTCAATTTCATGTTGTAGAAATAGAGAATAAATATCTAACCAAACAATGTAATCTTGGCAGATAAGTAGACAGTTAGAGTAAATAAAAAGGAGTTCAATAGTTTAATCTAATCCCTTGGATGTAATAAGTGTAGACTTAGATAGAAATCATTATGTAAAAGAAAAGGAATTTGAAGAGGGTTTGCCAGTTCAAGTGCACCCTAATAAAGAAGAAAAAATGCTAGGTTAAAGTAGGTAGGGTAGGTAGTTGATGTTGCAGAATTATGTGTGATGAATAATGTCTCTAAATGTGTTAATCTTTCATTTTTTCATCATAAGGAAAATGCATATACTACATTGAAGACATCACAAGCAAAGCAAAGTCACAATGATTAACTCCCCTTCTCATTTTCCCTAATTATTAACTAATTTCCCCTAAGCACTAAGGTATTTGCTAAATTGGAGGGGCTCAGAGCATTTCTCTGACTTCTGGAGGGACCAGACCCTCGGCCCAATAATTTAAAAAAAGCATAAGTACTTATAATCATCCATAAACCTTTCATTTAATTTCATCAGTCTTGTCCTAAGTAAAATCCCATTTTACTTAGGAAAAAATCACAATATTACAAAAAACCCCTCTTCTCACATTGTTAAATACACAATCGTAATGCTTTACTTGGATTTTTTCATTACATTGTCATATTAACTATTAACCTATTTAATTATAAACCCCACACAATATTACCCTTTCTCGTATTATTTACTTATATTAAAAATCCCAAAATATTATATATCCTGCCCCTTTGGTTAATTATAACCATAAGTACATTTTAACTGGGATTAACTAGTTAACCCATAACTAGTTAACAACCCAATCCCCTGCTGCATTAATCAGGATTAATTAACCCTCACGGCTAATTAAGAACCCCCCAAACCAATCACATAACCCCCGATCCAATTAATTAATTTTTAATTGGGTCGAGCCTGCGTACATTAGACTTCATCCGATCACACCTCCCATCAGCCGTCCGATCACACTCCCCTCATCCAACGATCATTATTCATATCATGCAACCCTTGGTGGCTGCACGTTAACACACGATCACCAAGTGGTTTTCACCCTGTAACTCCACCACGCGTCATGCAACCAATGGAATCACTGGCTTCCGGCTGAATACCACCTGACCCTAAAAGTGGTGCGACACCATACCGCTTACTGCCCTCAGCATATGACAAAATGTCATTTCTTGCTTACGTTTTCCTCTTGAATAACAAAAAAACCCCCGCCAACCTTGAATTTGTGAATAAAACCAGCGAAATGTCATTTTCATTGTTTCATACAACAAACTGTGTTCCCATGCAAAGGACGTCAAGGTCAACTGTTCAAGTTTTCTAACCGCCACCTTGCTGAGAAACTTGCAGCGGCACAGTCCAGAACCCATTATCCATCCTATCATTACAATGTTCATCCCCAAATATAGGTTTTTATCCAATTTCCACTGAAACCCTGCAATTTTTGGTTTTACATTGTATATTCCACAGAGAAAGGCCAAATTTAGTACAAATGAAGTCTTTGTTTCACTGTATAGGTTCCCAAACCTACTGTTTTGCCTATTTTCCACAATAAACTCAAATTCCTTTTCTGAATCCACAAGAACTAGAAATGGAAACCCCTGCTATTTTGAATCTCACACCTATCAATGCCCCTCATAAGGACCTAGACTATCTGCCTCTTCCAAAAAAAGACTTCCAAATAAAGGACCTACTAACCAGAATCACCTTAAGGTCTTTTGCCAAGCCAGAGACAACTACCTAAATGGCTCAGACATCCTGGGACTGTGGGAATCCAACCTTCCCAGGTATTTTCTCCCCTCAGTCCATGTTTTCCCTAATCTAATTCATCAATGCCAGGCAAACTATGACCCCAACCACAGAGTTGTTATGTCCCCAAGTCAAACAGTTCTCTTCTCCATAACGGTTGCATCCATTAATGAAATGTTGCAATTTTCCCCTGGTCAAGATCTTACTCCCCTTTCTATGGGATATTTACTTGAGAAATCCACTGAATTACCGCAATCAGAACTCATTTGCATCTGTCAAACCTTCATGTTAGAAAAACATCAGCCCAAAAGCCCCCCTCCTTATGTATAGACCTTTTTCACAGATATGAGCAGACTTATAGTGAATACGAGCTCTTTAGTTATGAGATTTAACACTAGTGAATACGTTGATGAAGTGACCCTAATGTTGTTGTCAATTTTTATTCTTGGATAGCCACCTACTGTTAAGTATGAATATGCTTCCAATATTGCTAATAAGATTCATGATCAATTCCTGAGACTAGACAATGAGGGAGTCTTCAAATATACTACTTTCATCTATCATCTTATGTTGTATTATCAGTGAGAGAACTTCCCTTTCCCTGTCAAGAAGCTTGACACCAAAGGAAATCCCAGGTCTATCATATTTTGGAGTCCCATTTTCCATAAGTCCCTTGAGACCCCTTACACCTACAATGAGTTCATTGATCTGTTTGTCCATCCAACAACCACTTTATTGACAAGAGTTTCCCAACCTAGGATCAGTGGTGATATGAAGAAGATCCTCCAGGTCTGCAAGCAACACAGGATAAGTGACTAGTACCTATATAAGAACCATACATAAATCAGGATCTATGGGTGTGAGTTGTTCCCTTTTATGCTACCAAAGTATGTTCCAATGAGACTCTTTGCATTGGAATATTTCAGGCAAATGATAAATGCAGACCTAGTCCATTTTTATAATTCCAAGAAGAAATCTCAGCTTAGAATCAAGAATCAACTAGGCCCTTTTGTCTGTAATAACAGGGAGGCGTGGAGAGAAGCTAAAATAATTTTAGAAGATCATCTTAAATTACAAAAGAGTTTTGGGTGGATACCATATGACCCTAACAACTTTGTATGTGATAGAAGAAAGAAGAACAGATTGTCACCATACATTCACCATAGGATCCCAGAGATTGAACGGTTTGCAAATATGGATGAATGGAGAGAAGGGACGTAAGTAGAAAATGATAGTGAGTAGGTCAATATTGAGAATGCTATGAAAGATTTTGAGAAAACACTTGACCTTAATTCTTTTGGGTAGGTACAAATATCAGAAATTGGTGCAACTATTGCTAGAACATCTTAGCAAACTTCACAGGAAATCAGCACACCAGCAACAGGGTCATCAAAAGGCAAGGAATTAGAGACCAACATTCAAACCATAGAACAGTCTACAATGTCAAAATAGCATGAAGCTTCCAAAGAATAGTCCCAAATACCAACTCCTCCAACTCAAACCGATGTAGAAGAAACTCCAATCTTGCAGACTCCTCTGAATGACAAAAGAAATAAAAAGAGAGACAAGGAAGTAGCTACTCCTGCCAATGGACCCTCAGAGCAGCCTGGTACAAAAAGGCAAAGTTTAAATCCCCTTTCAAAGGAGGAATTTGTTGAAGAGACTATAGATAGTCAAAGGAGAGGAGTAGATAGCCAGCACACTTTTCCAGTGGGAGGAACATCCACTAGCTCATAGAGACAGGAGCTAGAAAGACATCAAAGTGCAGAAGTATCATCTTTTAGGTCACCAGGGAAAGATGCCTTAGATATCAAGATAAATGTTATAGAAATAAAAGCCAGGAATGATCTATTGAGACTTCAAATTTACAATCAATATTTGAAAATGCCCCCCACAAAGAAACAGACATTAATGTCAGCCTGTGACATTAAAGAGGCAAAATGATAATGAGATACTTCAAGCCTAAATTGTAACAACCTCAATCAGCAGCAGATTATCTCAGAACAAATTTGGAGATCATGGAAAAGGATATTCATCCTATGGATCAAATTGAATTGCATAAACAAACTAGAGAAATGATTTATTGTACCTTGATTGGTAAGGCAATGATGGCCCATAGGTTAAAAAATTCTTTGGATAACACAACTGCCCAACTACACTTAGAGAAATCCTCCTCCCAGGCTAAAGATAACAGAATAAAGTTTTTAGAAGAAATAATTATTGGATTGGGGCATGATCCCAAAGATGTGAAGGGTATAGAAGCATTAATCAAGAAGAAAGACGAAGATATTGTTGCCTCCTTCAAGGCATCCAGAGACTACTGAGATTATAAAGCAAAAATCTAAAGAAGAATTGATGGATTTACTCTTAAAACATAATGAACGCCTAAATGAGACTGAACAAGAACTAGAAAGAGCATTGAAGGACAAGGAGGGAGAGTCGACCTCTCAGCCTCCTGATGTAATACCAGTAGCCTCAACAACAGTCCCTTCTACACTTGGGATAGCACTAGCACCAAACATCCCAGCAGCTACAGCAGAGATGGTCACAGGTACAACAAAAACAGGAACACTAGGGATAGCACAGGGCAACACTACCAATTTGAGCACAGAGGAATTAGTAAAGTCAATGGAGGATATGAAACTACAAGTTTCAGAGCTAAAGAAGGTGAAAGAACTGTATGCCAAACAAGAACGAAACGATGATCTGTCAAAGATAAACGTTGTAGAAAAAGCAAGGGAGATTAAAGGATTAGAAAACAAAGTGAAATCATTAGAAAATGATCTTACTTTTGACAGGCCTCTGGTAGAAATTAAGAAAATTCTTTGGGCCAACATCACTCAATCCATAAATCATGTTTGGCCATCCATCCAAGTAATTTTTGAGCAGATTGATCTAGTAAAGGAAGCCCAAGAAGAAATCCAAAGGACAAAAACAGAATTAGAAAGAATGCCCGAGGAAGCCAACAGGCTTATACATTTTTTGAATACTAAGAATAAGGACCAGCTGGAAGAACTTGGTATTATAGATAGAACAAAAACCATTTTGAAAATCAAAAGGGTATTAACCAAAAGAACTTTGACGCAAAATTTAGAAAGAAGATGTTATGAAATGCAAGCAAAGATTAATGCTTTTATGGAGAAATTTGCCATTTTGCAGAGTAAAGGGCTACCCAGTGCTTTAGTGATTAATGACAGATTAATGAGGCATAAAGATTATGTGGATAAATTGAATCAATATGCAGGCAATCAAGAAAGTTCATCAACAAGTGTATCAGGAATAAAAACACTCCCTAAAAGCAGAGTTCTCTATGACAACCTAGAGAACTTATTCTATGTTGATCATGAACTGAAGCACTTGTCCCCAATTTAGCCCACATTCTTTAGGTACACAAAAACAGATGAAACCGTCAGAAAGCTTCAAAAAACCAGAATTCCACAGCCAAAATGGTGGGAAGAAATGCTTGAAGATTTTTAATTTATCTTGGGTAAAAGGTAAATTTTGACTTTTACTACAATCAATAAGGGTAAAGAGGATGAAAGAGATCAACAGATAAAGAGTATCAGATGCAGGTAAAGTGTATTAGCGGGAAGATAAAAATAGAGCAGCCAACACATAATTACACCAAGAATAGCAAGAGGCCAAATCATAGGGCCTAACTCTAGCACGCTCTCAATAATAGGGACAACAAACCATTCGGTTGCCTTATCTGTCATCTACGAGGTCTTCTGGCCCTATTTTCTTGAAAAATATGATTAGTCATCTCAGTTTATATCTCACTTTGTTATAAGATATTTCATTTTAAAATTTTTGTATAAATGCACCCCCATTTGGAGTATTGAGGGTGGATTCTTTAACGTTGCTGTAAAACTGACTATATTGGAATAAAAAGTGTTGTTGGACAAATTTTTCATGGCTGGCTGGATGAAAGATTGATGTAAAGGATTTTTCACAGGATTCATGTGTTGGACATCAAACAAATAAGTATTTGATATCTCACGTGTTAATGTTTTCTGGTTTATTATATCAATTATGTTCCATATCTGAATATTAAAATGAAAAAGAATAATTCAGAAAGTGCTTAAGTGTAATCTGTCTTCAATCGTTTTTGTTCTCAATGTTTTCTTCTAAACTAGCATAAACAATGAATTCTTAATTGCTCTTGTTTCCTAGTTTATTCATTTTAATCATTTAGTAAAGAATTCTTAATTGCTCTTTATTAATGGTTAGTCATGTTCTACTCTCTTAAAGCATGTTGAAGGATTCTTAATTTCCCTTTAACCCTTTAAGTCCACCCCATGTTTTTAAGTCTCTATTTGCTCCCCGTTCAGCTATCTTGCCCTGTGAAGCCATCCTTTATTGATAAACCAAATCCAGTTGAGCCATTTTCCCTT
Organism: Pinus taeda; assembly: GCA_000404065.3. Taxonomy (NCBI): domain Eukaryota; kingdom Viridiplantae; phylum Streptophyta; class Pinopsida; order Pinales; family Pinaceae; genus Pinus; species Pinus taeda. Next base: position 59,351 of record APFE031513076.1, read on the forward strand.
ACTCCATTAGCCCAATGGACTAAACTATTCAGTTCTACCCCTTTGCTATCGAACTTCACCAACAAATTCAAACAAAACCCCAAGCTCAAATAACTAGCCTAAAACCTTATAGAACAAAGCTAAAACTTAAAGAGAGAGCCCTCTCTAGATACAAATTGGCTAGATTTTGTATCTAAAAGATTGGTTTGTGGTTACCTCGGACCTCTTTCCCCTTCTTACAACTTCTGGGAAAATCTGAGTGATAACACCTAGTCTGATGCTATACTCCCATGATGCCCCTTCACTAAAAAAGTACACTAATGACCTAATTCGTAACAATTATAGAGCACCATTTCCTAATAGAAAGTGGTGCATCATTGCAGGGATATTTTTTATACAAATAAAAAACAATGGTGTACTACCTATATATGGCACACTAGAGCATATACTAATAAATAACACTGGACAAAGATTAAATTTAAAAAGTGTTGGTCTTAAAATTCATTTTAACCATTTCAGAGTATTTTAACATTAAAATACAATGATCTTAATGTATTTAAATGCATCGATGAGTAAAAAACAAGGTTCACCATGGTAGATTTTTAATTTTAAAAGATAGTCGTGCACTTAGGAATGTGCACACATTGGTGTAGTTACCCTAGCGCAGTGGAACATGGTTAAACACAAAAAATCTACCAGCTATAAAAATTCATTTCTACCATTTGTAGGGTTGTATATCTCTAAAGCACTATTGCTACTCTTCCCTTTGTCAAGCACCCTACTTTTGGTGTTGCCCTTTATTAGAATCCTTTCTTCCATTCCTCAGTGTGTTGCTTTTTAATTTTCTCAATGATGCTCAATTTTTTTTTTTTCATTTATGTCGTAACCATGCTTCCCTGACAAGAAAATGTCTAGGTAATGTCCACATTTCTCTTTAATTTAACTTTCTAGTGGAGTAGAATTGATAATTAGGTAAAAAAATCCATTGTTTTTGAAACGTTTTTCCTACGTGGTACATTCGACTAGTTCAGCTCACACCGAGGGTAGTGCACCCTGTAAATTAGTAGGGTGCAACACAAATCAGTATGTTCCATTAACACACTACATTTTTTTGGTCTGTTTGGTAAATTGATACATACTGGGAAAGTTTCAATTTCACTATGGTGCATCTGGTAAAAGCTACTTCTTGGTGTGTTTATTTTTACCAAATGCACCGCATGCATAAATGTAAAAAAAAAATAGCTCGGTTTATTTGTTAACATAAATGTTTCGTTTTGGTGTGGAAAGGTTATGAATATGCATTGCTTCTACTTGGATGATGATGCACCTCATCGATAAATAAAAATAACTAATGTTTAAGCAGTGCGTCAAGTAGTTGTAAGCATTGTTGTCGATGTTTTATTGGGTTTGTAGCCCATGGTGTCCAGTGCATTACTATTTTTTTGTCTCATCAAGGATGTTTTTTTTTCAAATGAAAGTTATATTTCAATAATTATAAACGCATGTTTCATTTAATAAAATAAATTATGTTTTATGTATGTGGTTGATTTATTTTATATGTCAATGGTGCAGCAAAAACATCAATAGAGGGAGGAGGAACAAAAATAGGAGAAAATGGAAGACCAACACAATGTGGTCCAAACATCGGAGGCATGAGAGAGGGAGCAAGATTTATACCTCGCCCTATTACTGCAGTGACCCAAGTCCTCTTGAGGAATGTAGTCCTTCTTAAGTACTATGAGGAGGCTACATCCCTTAAGGGAAACTTTGGGATTTTGGCATAACTTATCTGTCAGTTGGATGCCTGCTAATAGGATTTCCATGTGGGTCCTTCCATATGCCCCATTAGTCCTTTCCTCGTGTCCATAACTGATCCATGGTGGTCCCTATCACTACAAATCTCATAAACTCTGAAGAATCATTGCATTAACTTGTACTTGATTTTCCTATGCCTTGGAAAGTCTTTCCTAACATTGAATAATCCTGTCAGTATCCACCTTGCAACTTCTAATGTCTTCCTTCAGACTTCTCAAGGTATATGCTATGTTAGCACAATAATCATCTCTTTGTTTCTCATTTCATCTATAAGAGGAGTCACGTGAATTGTAATCCGCTATATTTCTTGTCATCTATGATTTTCTTCTTTGTGCAAACAAACATATCACATTAGATAACCAAATATATACATAGTAAAACATATCTTAGTGAAGTTCATGGGAGGCTATCTCGTCTGCATAAATTAGTCTAGATTAGCAAGATATATATATATATATATATAGATATGGTTGTCATGTATGTGGTTGGCATTATGTAGTGCATTGATGTCGATAGGTTGATATGTTGGTGTTGTATATATATATATATACAACACCAACATATCAACCTATCGACATCATGTACTATAATGCCAACCACATACATGACATTCATATCTACTACAATGCATGCATACGACTAACACACATGAATAACAATCACATCCCACCCATCCAGTCCAAGTGTTTGGACATGGAAGTCTCATACCAATTTGTAATGCCCCCCTCCCGATATTTACCCGCTTTTACTATCCCAACAACTAAATGTGAAGCTGAGTGCCACTATGACATGACCTAACCTCCTATTTCCAATTAAGGAAGTGGGACCTGCAATTGAGACTTATTGACCAAAAACTGACATTCTATAGGAACTACATATCACCTAGGAGTTGAAGAAACACCCCAGGTGGTCAATATTTGACCTAGAACTTTTCTTTACTAACATATACTCCCAACCACACCCTTGACACTACTATCATGTGGTTGTCAGCCTCGAACTGCACTCAGAATCCTTGATCCATGTGGTTGATGACCTAAATTGCATAGTTCAGAGGGTGCGGTCCCAAGATCTAAGCCACAATTCTAGGCCAGCCTCTAAACCACTACCCAGAACTTCTTGGAACTTTTCAAAATGATAAATGACATAACAACAAGATAAACACATGCAATACAATGCATGTCAACTACGTGTTTATAGGTGCTAGTCCATGTATGCAAGCTGGCCTGGACGTGGTGAACCGTTGTGTCCTTTTATTGAGCCGACATGTCATCTATATATACTTTGAAGCTAACTTGACTGTCTTTCACATTTTTTTGTTGGTAGTCTTCTTCTTTGGAGGATGGTGCTTGTCTTAGAGGGCTACTTGATACTAGGTTGACACATATCCATGTTCAATAAGAGCTCTTTAACATGACTTTGATTCTTTAACTTTCCTAGACCTATGAAGTGAGCAAGAAAGTCATTCTTATAATTTACAAAAATAATATTTATTTTTCTTGGCAAGTACAAAGATCAAAATTACATTTGTAAATATGTAACCTAGTTACACTTTCTTCAACACTCCCTCTTAACTAGGGAGATATGGATTTAAGAAACCTGTGTTTTATATCTTTTAATTTAGTAACCATAGAACCCATAGTAATAACCATTTTTCATCAACGTTTCAAATCCCAACAGGGATCCATCATTAGGACATTCTTGAATGATGATAGCAGAAGAGATTGAATGAGGGTATTAAATAGTTTTTAATAGTTTGAAGTGGGAAGATTAAATGAATGTCGGTTGCTTTAATCATTATTATTATTATTTATAATGGTGCTTGGTCATTCCCAATCTAAAAAAATTCTCATAAGAAGAATTAGATTGTTAGCCCATCTGTATAGCATCATAGTAACCAACATTGTTTATATCAAGGCCTTCACTAATAGCGCTATCTATCATAAGATTAGAGCACAATGCTGGCAAGTATAGACACCTTTATCATTGTATCTCAAGGTACATACCCACTCATGTGTTCATCGAGTATGACCTTCTAGGACTATTCTTATCTTGGGTTCCCAACCCTCAAAGAATATCGGTCCTCTTGCCTACTATTATCTTGGATGCCCTACACATACTAAAACGGCATCAGATGCCAGATGATTACCCAACCCTCCACTCTTTCTTCCAAAGTGATGACAATAATGTTGCTTCTATCATGTGTCTTCATTTCCATTTGTGGCCTTAATCTATACTTACAGTTGTTATTCCTGGTCTATTGCATGACACATGAAATCGAAAAACACAACTGTCACTCCTTTTTAATCAGGGGTGATCCAATCTAAGGTCCCTCTTGATGAGGGACTTGTCACATCTCCCTCTTATCTTGGGACTCTTCTACATATCAGCAACTTCTTTCTTCGTGGGTCCTTCAACTGCTTGATCAACTTATCTCCTTGATGTCATGAAAATCAAATGACCTTCTTCCTTGCAGGGATACAACCATCAATCACTTTCCTCCTTAGTTCATCATGTCATTCCTTTCTTCATGGAAAGTGGTCTTCTTCATATCTGTAACCTTCATTATATGACTACTTCTTTCTCATCATGTTTCTTCCATCCACCACATGAATGCTAGTTGTACTTGTATTTACAACTCTTGTTTGAGTAGCCCTGCATTATCCGGATATTATTCAAGAAATCAAAACATCATATTAAATTAAATCATACCTTACGAGATGGATCTTGTCATGACATCTTCTTGTAGGTATCGACATCCTACACACGTATTGACACATCTCCCAAACATATCCATTTTCAAGGGTCTTCATTTTTAGACTTTCATCAGAATATTCATATATTTTCAGGAGATTTCCTACTCAAATCTTCTTCATCTTTGGGATGTTTATTTCCTTCATCATGGTTTCATATATCATGATCTCTTCCTTCCTCACATATTTCATTCCCATTAGCTTTCAATCAGATTTTCTTCATTGTAGTCAACCATCTTGTACTTCATATAATTATGCCTTTGTGCATCCTTTCAGAGCAGGAAATCCTTTTTCTTCTTGATCATGCTTCTTCAGATAGAATAAATGATCCATGTTACCTGCAACCATATGACATGACATTAGAATATTAAATAGAAGCATACATACCTTATTTTACCTTCAGGCCATCGAAGTTTCTTACAGTAGCTTCCTTGATTGAAAGTATCTTCAATCCCGTGATCTACTTCATGTCATCATATAATCATCTCATGGATTCCATAAGTTGAATTTTTTGTTGAAACACTTACTTCCTCTCTAGATTAGTAAACCCTATGATGAGGATTCCATCAGAGAATTTTGATAATCTTGTATATCCCCAATTGGCAGATGTTTCCCTTTTACATGATGATCCTTAGATTACTCCTTTCCTTCCTTCAATTTCCATGGAGGTTCCTAAGAGCTATATATCTTACATGTTTGTCTGCCATGGATCTTGTCCTTCATGATTCCCATGGTGATGTCACAATACCTTGTTTATGATGCTTCCATGATGTCATGATGCATCTTATTATCATTTTCATATCTTATAACACAAGATCTAGGAGCTTATGATAAGACCCTTTTGTAAGGGATACTATCTTACTCATTGGAGAGATTTGTTACTCCCTCTTTCCTTGGTCCTTTTCTTTAGCTTCCTCCATCTTTCATTGATATGAGCTTCCAAAATCTTTATATAGCATTGAATCTTAGTTATACTTATTCTGTCTTTCTTGATGACCAGCCTTGCCTTTCCTTTTCTGTACATGGTTGATTTATTTTAACGTTCAATATTTTTTTCGTCAACTTGTTTTTCTCTATCTATCATAGAGACCATAAGTTGTTGAATGAGGTAGCTCATATATATTTGTTACCTTGATTATCTGTTAGTGCATTATAGATCAGTGATGGTTATCTTCCTTCCTCAATCTTGTAGATGGGACCTTATGAAGATATCCTACATCCTCTGATACCTTTCCTTCCATGTAGATAAAATTTCATGTGACCTTCTTCATTGCACATTCAGAGAATGAGTATATCTTATACATTTTGTTTGATGTCTCCAATATTTCTATATGAGGGGATCTTAAAAGTATCCTTTTCCATAAATTTAAAGCAAACCTTTTAGTGACTTCAGCTTCTTAGAGGACTATCACTATCTTTCTTCTCCATGCAAGGGATCTTGATGACCAATCAACTTATATGTCCTTGCAATTCATGAAGTCATTTAACAAAATTTATAAATTATAAAGATTCTTAATTGTCATGTGAAGATGAAATATTCACCTTGATCATGTTGGTGAAGGTTCAAAAAGACGTATGAGGGATTCTTCTCGGATGATCTTCTTTCAAGTGAGAAAGCCTTTCCTTAAATGAAAAATATTGCTCCCTTTTCATGAGGATGATTAATTGCTTCCTCGGATGGTCTTATTCTAGGGAAATCAGATGATCCTTTCTTGATTTCATAACCTTGGAGATGATAATGCCTTCAGTATTATTTTCCTTATTTTGTAGATTAGGATTGTTGCTAGGATTGCAACTTTCTCCAAGATGATGTGATCTTCATTTTCAAATCCTTCGAGTTGTCTTGTTTTTTAGACATATTGATGAGGGTGTTGGTGGCATTATGATGAGGACTATGGAGACACTAGTTCTTGCTGATGTAGACTGTTTCCTTGATTGTATAGACAAACTTGCTACTGTAGATTGTTGTTGTAGATTTCTAGGGTTTGATCAATATCAGGGTTTGTTTCTTTAATGCAGACCTTGATGTCCTTTAGCTTACTTTGATGCCCTGCTAGAAGATTAATCCTTGAAATGTCTCTTTTCTTCCCTTCCTTTGACTATAACCATAGCTCTAAAACCACATTGAAGAAACTAGGGAAAAATGTAGTTTATATGATTCTTCTTCAAATGATAACTATTTGTGAGTTATTTTAACTTTTTTCTTATTAGCACAATCTTATCTTGATATCATTAGTATGTGTATTTCTTATTTCATCAAATAATTACCAAAATACAAGAGACAAGAACACAAGATGTTGGCTTTCTGCTAGGACAAAAACCTCCCCCTCTCGAAGAGGAAAACCTGCAAAAAATTATTCTTGTAGCAATTCCAATTGACGAATACCAAGACCTTGACCCTTGACCTATTAGGCCACTTCAAGACCAAGACATTAATCCTCTTCTTCATCATTTCTGAGTTCATCATCATTGGACCACTGAGATCTTCCTTGCTACTGTCATCACTGAGAAAATTATTGTGCCTCTACTCAGATACTCATTATGAGAATGAGATCATTGCTTCTACACCATTACTCCATCTTGACATAGACCATTGTTTCATCGTCTCAACTACACCATCATTACTATGTCATCTTGTTGCACTACCACAAATATCTTCTTGAGACGATGGTTGTGACTATATTTTGATCATGACTATGTCTTGATGGTATGCCGAGACTGTATGATCCTCTCCATCTTAGATACATCAAGACTGTGATATCAAGACTGTGAGTGTGTATATATATAATTCGAGACAGAGTATGACTAAGGTTCTTCATGTGCATGTCGAGACTGTAACTTCTAAGATAGTAGTCATTGAAATTGAGAAGAGACCGTGGTCATCAAATAATTATATTTCACTGTGATCATCATTGATCTGAATCGAATCCTTCAACATTTCCATGAATGTTTCAAATTATGTTAGGCTTCAAAATCTTATGAATAACGAGCTTATCAGAAATGACCTCTGGACAATGACAATTTGTGGCCAACACAGAACAATGAGGACCCTCAGTCAAAGTTCACTAACCCTTGGCCCATGGAGACTGCGCATGGATGCAAATTGGCAATCAGAAGCCCAAATCCAAAAACAGAGGCAGTTTCTGATACGTGATTAGCGCAAAATGCTAATCGTGTATCAAAGGGAAAAAATCTCATTAAAGGAAAGCCCCAAGTGCTCGATGATGAGGAAAACAAGAAACCATGTAGAAATCGTCAAAAGGCAGGTCCCACACCCAAAACAGGCAAGATATCACGTGCACTTCGAGCGGTAAGCAGGTTTGGTCGAGTTTAGCGCGATGCCACACACCAGGTGACACACGTGCAGTGTATGAGAGAGAAAACCACTTACATCGCATGAGTAACAGTCAAGAAACTTACCTGCATGATATAGACAAAGACCATAGGATCTGGAGGCTCTAGATCAACGGTGGAGAATCAACCCGATGGAAGACTTGATTTGATGGGGAAATAGACTGAGGTACATGAGATTTGAGGTCCGACATGACCGCTGAGATGGTAGAGGAATTAGTTTAGTGGGCGATCTTGGAGCAATGTAAATAACAACTGTTCAAAGGGAACTAACACTTAGTTGATGAGGAAATAGGTGGCCACCTCTCTGTGAAGCATTACACAACGATGATGACTCACAGCAGTTGAATTCCAGTGGACACAAGCAGGTGATCTAGCGAGCCGGGAAGTGGAAATGAACAGTCAGGGAGCAGATTAGATTTAAGCCACAAACATACAAAGAGAAGAAGAGACAAAAGTATTGAAAGAAGTGAATTGCAGAGAACAGAGAAGCTGAGCTGACCTGCAGAGTAAAGGCAGCATCGAGCAGACAAAACAGAGAGAGTCTGAGAGTTTGTGAACTCCAGAGAAGGCTTGAGAGGTTCAAGAAACTCATCTATGTATTCCTGTCAGGTATTGAGTACCAAATTGGACTCATACCACTGAGAGTAGTTCAAGTCAAGATTCAGTAAGGGGAGTCTATGTACTTCAGAGACTTGGGGGGATCCAAGTATAGTCCTACTAATCATTCTCTGTTAAGTGAGACTCAAATTGAGCTCCTTATTGTAAAATCTCTACTTTAAGACACAATATAAAGGCCACCACTGAAGGCTGGACCAGGAGGATTGGGTGAACTCCTTATTAATTTTTTTGTGTTTTTGTATTTTCTTATTGTGTTTCTCTTACTGTTTCAAGTGTCTATGTATTTTGCAATCTTATCGATCCATTGTTTAAAATAACATAGGCACACCCCAGCACATGGGTCTGTAATACCTTCATTAATTAACTGAGATCATTCACGAGTGATTTTCAGATCAAGTGGTATCAGAGCTTCTAGGTTGTTTAAGGTTAAATAGGCTTGTGCTGGATTTTTTTGTTGAATGATAACTAGATCAAAGCTTAAATTAGGAGAAGGAGAGTTGGTCGAAACTAACTCAGAGATTGGAAGAATCTATCCTCAGAAGAAAATGTCAGACTAAAGTCCTTTGGGACCAGATCCCCAATTTATAGATAGTTTCCTGGCCATGAGGTCCATGGTAGAGGAAATGTATAAGGATTTTAGGAAACATAAAGATGAAGATTCATTAGGCTCCAAACAAGAGAAAGGAGAAGAAGAATCTCTCCTCCATGACCACTCAAAAGGCAAAGGGAAAGAAGAAATATTTCTCACACCTCCTAATAGCCCTAAACATAAAAAGAAGACATATTTGATTAAATTAGATGTTAAATTTGATTTACCAATATATGATGGAGAGCTGAATGCAGAGAAGCTAGATAATTAGATCGGATAAATTGATGTTTATTGCAGAGTGCAAAGTATCAACTCAAACAAGAGTAAGATTCAGCTGGACAACCTACACCTCGGAGGCACTGCCTTGGTATGGTGGGAAGGCAGGACCCAAGCTGACATGAAGAAACATGGTAAGATTCTTTCTGTCTCAAGTGAATTTGTTTCTGCAATAAAAAAACAGTTCTATCCACTAGCTTACATGCAACAAGCCATGATGAGCTCGCAAACTCTTCGCCAATTGAAAGGGCAAAGTGTACAGGGTTACACCCAAGGATTTAGGAAGAGAGCTTTGATTCTAGGATTTTCATTAGACTCACCTGAGACTCTGTTGAAGTACATAGGGGGTCTAGACAGCTACATGAGGCACACTATTCTCATGTTTAATCCCACTAGTATAGATGAGGTATCTGTTCAAGCTACGCATCTAGAAGCTAGAGGAAAGAATGGGAACCTAGAAGTTGGAGGATCATCCAAGCCCATTACAAGCAAGAATAAGGAGAAAATAAAATAGAAACGGAAAGAAAGGAAGGCCAATACTGCACAAATGACAAAGTCTTCATGCACTCACTATAAGAAGGATGGGCATGATGACGAGCACTATTGGATTCTGCATCCGGAGCTGAGACCTAAGAGGTCCGAGGGCAAGAAGAAGAAGACTACTGCAACTATTCAGAAAGATTTGGGGTCAAACTCAGGAGATGAAACAACCATTGTAGCCACAGTTATAAAAGGTAAAAATTCTGAATCATTTACTAGTAATTCTACACAATCTATTATTGATGAAGAAAATGAGAGAAAAAGACATGAGCTTTTCCATATTCGAGTTATTTCCAAGCATCAAAAGGTTGATACTTTGTTTGATAGTGGCTCACAAGTAAATTTAATTTTTGAAGAAATTGTAAATAATTTGGGATTACTGACTACACCTCACAAGAAATCATACCCATTAGGTTGGTTAAGTGATAAAGCACAACTACAAGTGACTAGACAATGTAAACTTGAGTTTTCTTTTGGGTCAGCATTTGTAGATGAGGTTGACTTAGACATAGTTCCTCTAGATATATGTGGAAATGTTTTAGGAAGTCCTTACTTGTATGATAGAAAAGTTATTTTCTATAGAGTTGAGAACAAGTATCTACTCATTAAAGATGGAATCAAATACTTTGTAAGAGCTCATAAGCTCAAGAATAATTATACTCTCATAAACTCGGGACAGATGAAATGAATTGTAAATTCATGCAAACAATTTTTATTGATGGTTGTAAAGGAAAAGAAACCTGATAAAACCAATGTATTTGAGGCCTATGATGCTAAAAAACAAGCTGATTTAGAAAAAGTTGTTTTAGAATATGATATATTGTTTCAAGAACCTAAAGGTTTGCCACCCAGAAAGGAAATAGTGCATGATATTAATTTTTAGCAAGATGCTCCATTTCCTAACATTGGAATGTACAGGTTGTTCGCTTTAGAGAATGCAGAAATCAAGAAGTAGGTGTAGGAGTTGCTCGAGAAGGGGTTCATTAGACCTAGCACATCACCATGTGCATCTCCAATCATTTTGGTGAGAAAGAAAGATGGCTCGTGGAGAATGTGCATCAATTACCGATCACTGAATAAGATAACGATAAAAAATCGTTATCCCCTTCCTCGTATAGATGATTTATTAGATCAACTGAAAGAAGCTATTTATTTTTCCAAGTTAGACTTTCATAGTAGATATCGTCAAGTCAGAGTTGCAGAGCAAGATGCATGGAAGACTTCTTTCAAAACAAAGCAGGGATTCTATGAGTGGTTGGTTATGCCTTTTGGCTTAGCCAATGCTCTTGCTACTTTCATGAGAATAATGAATGATGTGCTCAGACCTTTTATTGATGATTTTGTTATTGTATATTTGGATGACATTCTTATATTTAGTAAAATGTGGGAAGAACACTTAAAGCATGTTAAGCAGACACTAGATGTTTTGAAAATAGAAAAACTTTATGTTAAACTCTCAAAATGTGAATTCGGCAAAACATATTTGAATTATTTGGGACATATAGTAGGGGGTGGTGAATTGAAGATAGATCCCTCTAAGGTGGCAGCCATTGTAAACTGGCATGAACCCAAATTGGCTACATAAGTTAGAAGCTTCTTAGGAGCAACACAATATTGGAGAAAGTCCATTTCTAAATTTTCCTTAATTTCAGCTCCCTTACATGCTTTGATAGGATTGAACAAGGTGATTCAATGGGGAGGCAAATAGTAGAAAACCTTTGACACCTTGAAATAAAAGATTAGTACAACACCAACACTAGCACTGCCCGATCTTCAAAGACCGTTTGAGATCCAAACAGATGCCAGTGACTATGCCATGGGAGCAGTGTTGATATAGCACGGTAAACCCATATGTTATCATTCTAAGACATTTAATTTTGCAATAGTTAACTATCCCACATATGATAAAGAATTGTATGCATTAGTATAGAGTGTGAAAAAGTGGAAACATTACTTAATGGGTAAAGAGACAGTTATACATAATGATCATCAACCACTTCAATATCTACACTCCTAAACTAATTTGCAGCAATTAAGACACTATAGATGGATGGGTTTTCTACAACAGTTTCATTTAGTCATCAGATATAAAAAGGGCATACACAATAAAGTTACAGATATGTTATCTAGAACTATTATAAATGCATACACTATACTTAAGCATAATTCAATACTGCATGAGAGCTACATTGAACAATATGCTCAAGATATAGATTTTGAAGATGTATATGAAACTTTAAGTCAAGGCAAACGAGTAGAAGAATAAGATTATCATGTTAAGGACCGACTCTTGTATTGTTGTGGGAAGCTATGCATTCCAAAAACTAAAAGAGTAAAGATAATTTGAGAAGCACACAGTTCTCTAATATCAGGTCACTTTGGGGTAAGTAAAACGGTTGCACAGCTGTAAAGATTTTCTTATTGGCCAAAAATGAATGAGACGGTTTCTAGATATGTAGGAGGATGTCCCATGTGTGCTAAAAAGCAAGCCCAACAATAGAAAACTAGGCTTGTGCACTCCACTTCCAGTTCCTTCTCATCCTTGGGAAAGTGTTTCCATAGACTTCGTTGGAGGACTGCCTAAATCTAGGAAAGGTCATGGCTATTTATATGTTGTTGTGGATAGGTTCAGCAAAATGTGTATTTTGATACCTTGTAACAAATAGATTATAGCTGAACAAATTGAAAAGTTGTTCTTTCAGCATGTATGGGTTCATTTTGGACTACCCACTTCCACTGTATCTAATCGAGACACCCAATTTGTTGGGAAGTTTTGGTCGAATCCATGGGAACTGATGTACACCAAACTGAAGAAAATCACAGCCTTTCATCCACAAACAGATGGCTAGACAAAAGTAGTCAACAGGACAGTGATCCAGTTGCTTAGAGGCTATTGCAGCAAGCATCCCAAACTCTGGGACGAACATTTGTCTTATGTGCAACATGCTTACAACCGAGCAAAACATTATTCTACACAGAGATCTCCTCTTGAGACCCGTTTTGGTTTCACACCAAGGTCTCCCTTAGATTTTGTCTTTGGTAAAGACATAACAATTGATGGACATAGTGATGTGGAAAAGGCAACCAAGTTCATTGAACAAATCCAAGAGATTCACGAGGCAGTATAGGAACAACTGGAAAAGAGCTAAGCCAAATACAAGGCAAGGCATGACAAGCATTGGATGGAGCATAGTTTCCAAGTTGGTGATCAAGTCTGGTTGTATATCAGCAAGGACAGAATGCAAGGTGAAGGTAAAAAGCTAAAACCAATAAGGTATGGACCTTTCAAGATACTTGAGAAAATTGGTGAGAATTCTTTTCGCCTTGATTTACCAGCGTACATGCACATCTACTCAGTCGTTAATGCAGACATCTTGAGACTATTTGAACCTTCATTAATTGAAGATCTCGAAGAGTAGATTCAATTGCCTTCTATTGATGATCTGTTACATGAATATCTCAACGAATTGTAAGAAGACATAGTTTTGGACAGGAAGGTGAGGACTACGCATAGGAGAGATGTTGAGTACCTTAGGGTTGGACTCAAGGGTTCAAAGCCAAGCAGTGCAAAATGGATAGAGATTGGACAAGTGAGACAGTTATAGCCTCACTTAGTCGATGCTTAAAAGCCAACTTTTGGTGGTCCAAAAGCTTTTTCAATGGGAAGGCCGTGATCCAAATCAGATCCTTAAACATTTCCATGACTGTTTCAAATTATGTCAAGCTTCAAAATCTTATGAATAACGAACTTATCGGAAATGACCTCTGGACAATGGAAATTTGTGGCCAGCATGGAATAACAAGGACTCTTGGTCAAAGCGCGCTTACCATTGGCCCATGGAGACCACGCATGGACGCAAATTGGCAATTGGAAGCCCATGTCCAAAAACAGAGGCAGTTTTTGATATGCAATTAGTGCAAAACTCTTAGTAAAGGAAAGCCCCAAGTGCTCAGTCACGAGGAAAACAGGAAACTGTGCGGAAATCATCAGAAGGTGGGTCTCGCACCCAAAACTAGCAGGATATCACATGCACTTTAAGCAGTAAGCGGGTGTGGCCAATTTCAGTGCACTCCCACACACCGGGCGACACACATCTAGCGGATGAGAGAGAAAACCACTTACATCGCGTGAGTAATGGTCAAGCAACTTACCTACGCGATATAGACAGAGACCGTAGGATCTAGAGGATTCATATCAACGGTGGAGAATCAACCCGATGGAAGACCAGATTTGACGGAGAAATAGACTGAGGTACATGAGATTTGAGGTCCGACATGACTGCTGTGCTGGCAGACGAATTAGTTTTACAGGAAATCTTGGAGCAACGGAAATAAAAATCATTAAAAGAGAACTAACACTCAGTTCGTGAGGAAATAGGTGGCCACCTCTCTGTGAACCGTTACATAGTGATGATGACATAGAGCAGGGGAATTCCAGCGGACAGAGGTAGGCGATCCAGAGAGTTGGGAAGCAGAAATGAACAGTAAGGGAGAAGATTGGCTTTAAGCCACGAACAGACAAATAGTAGAAGATATAGAAGTAGAGAAATAAGTGAACTGCAGAGAACAAAGAAGCCGAGCTGATGTGCAGAGCAAAGGCAACATTGAGCAGACAGAACAGAGAGAGTTCGAGAGTCTGTGAACTCTAGAGAAGGCTTGAGAGGTTCAAGCAACTCCTCTATGTATGCCTGTTAGGCATTGAGTACCAAATTGGACTCATGCCACTGAGACTAGTTGATGTCAAGATTTAGTAAGGGGAGTATGTGTATTCCAAAGACTTGGGGGATCCAAGTACAGTCCTACTGATCATTCTATGTTAAGTGAGACTCAAATTGAGCTCCTTATTGTAAAATCTCTGCTTTAAGACACAATAGAAAGGCCACCACTGAAGGATGGAACAGGAGACGTAGCCCTAGAGGATTAGGTGAACTCCTTATTAAATTTTTTGTGTTTTTGTATTTTCTTACTGTGTTTCTCTTACTATTTCAACTGCCTGTGTATTTCGCAATCTTATCGATTCGTTGCTTAAAATAACATAGGAACACCCCAACACATGGGTCTGTAATACCTTCATTAATTAACTGAGATCATTCACGAGTGATTTTCAGATCAATCATCGAAGATAGAAGAGATATTCAAAGTCCTTTTTCCCACAAAAAAATCACAAAGAAACCCGAGATTATGTGTCATTGTTCTTGCCTAAGATTTCAGAGATATTATCGGAATATGTCACTGTGCTTATCACCGAGATCATGTACCTTACTATTCCATCAAAGTTTCAGAGTGATCTAAAGTTATGTCCTCCTGTGATTACTCCAACTGCATATTTACTAGTGTTAGTCCATGTATGCAAGATGACATGAACTTAGTGAACTGTTGCATCCTATTATTGAGCCAATGTGTCATCTTTATATACTTTGAAGCCGAATTGACTATCTTTAACATCATTTTGCTGACAGTGCTCTTCTTTGGAGGATGGTGATATTCTTCGAAGGTTACTTGAAACCAGACTAACCCATGTTCATGCTCAAGAAGAGATCTTTAACATGACTTTGATTCTTTGAATTTCCTAGACCTATGAAATGTGCAAGAAACTCATTCTTATAACTTACAAAAATAATATTTCTATTTCTTGACAAGTACAAAGATCAATATTACATTTGTAAATATCAAACCTAGTTACACTTTCTTCAACACATGAAAACCATAAACCTGTATTGACATGTCAAATATCATGGGAAAGGCACTTGGAGATCAAGTGCACTCAATATGAAATGATAATATACATGGTTGAACTAATGGACAAAGTGGGTATGCTAAATAGGAGAGTTTCTATAATTGCCAAGAAATTTGAACATATTCATTTTTCTAGCTTGGATGACGATAGTGTGCCACAACCACCAAACCTGATGGACTCTCCAATAGAGTAATGACCATGTGCGCCTGATGTGTAAAGCAAAGTTTCTTTAATATCACTTCCATCATCATGTCTATTACCTTGTGGTTTATTTTATTTCCTAGTAATGATTATAGTTTAAAATATAGTTTAGTAGCCTATGTGTTATGAAACTACAAAATTTTGAACTTATGTTGCTAGTATGGTATCCCAAGTGGCATAGCAATAGCTTGCACTACTTATATTTGTTATTCTTTTTTATAGTAACATAAAACATCTAATTTTACAACAACAACAACAAAAACTTGGACAGTTGTAAAACAATTTTTATAACCTTTCTAAGTTATTGTTGGAGAAGACACACATAAATTCATTTAAATACCCATGCGAGTTTCCATAATGTCAAATGTGGTAACCATGGTTGCATCAATATTGGAGGAAATCAAATATTCACACCTCTATCATAGTGTATTCTCTCATATCATCTATATATGGTAAAAAAAATTAGTAGTTAAAAATAAGTATTTTAAAGTTACATTCATTGAATTTTTGTTAATTGTACAGTGAAATATATAACCATCTATTTAGGATCAATTATTTTTTTTACTAAACTCATCCAAACAACTTTCATGTATAGGATCCTCCATAGGGCCATTGTGAATATGGCTACAATGAGAGCATAGATGTAGTTCTACTTGAATTAAACTAGAAACGTCAACCCACCTATGTGGAGTTGATGGTTTGCTCTAGCTGTCACCTAAATGCCCTACACGTTGAGGTCTAAAATAATCCTTTGATGTATCTCATTTGGAGGCTACCAAAAATTAACTACTTTGCACTAGACTACATGTGAGACATGCTATCATAGTCCTAGTGTCATCAATGTAACCCAAAATTTAAAGTGTTTATGGGGGGCTTATGCATACACCAAAAAGCAGGTGGCCTTCTCAATGGATTATGGCTAACATTTAGTTTATTGTGAGAGGAGCCAATACAAACCTCTTGGAACTCATTAATGTTAAAATAGTTCACGTGGAGGCCAATCATGAACTAAGCCCATAATTTTCAAAGACAATAGAATGGTACCTCTTGATTATCATAAGGAGGTTTATGAAAAACCAAAAATCATTGACTCATTGTGTTCTCTTTCCATGGATCAAATGTGCATCAATCAATGAAAATACATATCTTCCTATGATCAATGGGTTGTTTGGATCTTGGGTAAATAAATATCCCCACAATCATTTTTTTGGTGATATTTAATCTTTTAACTTGTTGTTCAATGATACTAGTGAGTAGAATTCTCTCGTCTTAGTCATATATCCAATTATTGTTTTCAATTGACCATAGGCATGGTCAATGGATGTAATAATTTTTGTTAAAGGATGTGACTAATGAAACTAGTGATGGTTCCCTTGTGTTCTTAAGCTCTACAATCAATATTTTTAATTCATTTTCTAGTACAAAAATAAATATTAGTGACTACGCAACTATAAAAGTTAGTTACCACAATTATTTCAAGAGAATTACTACTAAATTTGATCAATTTTAAGTGACCCAACTGAAAAAGACTAACTTATATGACTAATTTAGTCTAGAGATGAAATATACGACTAGATAATAAGTGACCCAACCAAAAGCGACTAAATTAAATAACTAATTTAGTCTAGCATTAAAATATATAACTAGATAATAAGTGAAAAAATTAAAATGATTAATGTAAATGACTATTATACTCTAAGAATAAAAATATGACCAACTAACAAGTACCACAAGTATATGAATTAGTCATTTCTGCTATTCATTTTTAATTGTGTTACTTCGGAAATGGAAAATTGCAATTTTGATACTGAAGTGTTACATTTCACTAAATTTTAAATTTGAAGACAAAGGGGTATCTGAGTCGTCTATACTATTAAAATTCAGAAAACCCTTAAAAGGTGTCTCTAAATCTATCTGCAATGTTAAAATTTATGTAGATGGATTCAACAACCCCCTTAAAGTGGTCTATGAATCCACCTATAATGCTAAAATTATAACAATTTTATGCAATATAAAGTATAAGTTGGATATTTAGTATACTATTTCATAGTTAACAACTTCAGAGTTCTTTGCATGCAGTTCATAAAATCGTCTATAATAGTTCTAAGAAGTTGTATTCTTCTACCATTATGAATGAGTTTTTGTAGGTATTTTGTACATAATGTATTCTTTCAAGTTTTTTCCAAGTATAAGGATCTTGATATTTTATTTTACACCATCGTGATATTTATTTTCATCGGAGTTTTCCCCCTCAAAGAAACTTCTTTTCAAATCACTGGTTTATATTTTATTCCTTTTTTGATCTGGTTAAATAGAATTTGGTATCAAAGCTTTGGATCTTAAGGTTTCGTTGCTTCAAATAGGTCATATTGGAATTGTTTCTATAACTTATCTTCTATTAGGTTTTAGAAGCTAAAATGTCTACCACGTGGAAAAGAAATCATGGTGAACATCTTGTATAAAATTCAGAACTTGGTTCACTATATCCTCAGAGATGTGATTCAAGGAAATTAGGGTATTTTTATGCTCTAGAACTTCCTCAAATAGATGTCTCTGCGAAAATCTTCATAACTTTTGTTTCAGGAATTCAAATTGAATTTTGTAAAGAGTGGCTGAAATTACATAGGTTGTAGTTTTGTCGTACAATGTTCAGGTTGGAAGGTTTAAATATTGATATGTGGCATTCCATACAAGTTTACTCTACTGAATCAGTCCATAAGTAGGTCACCTTGGGATATTTGACCTAAATTTATCTTGAAGAATCCAATATTGGTCAAACTGGTGGTCTTGGAAAGACAACATAGAGGGATACAACAAGACACAATTTTAGACCTTGGGAGGATGAAATCATAGAGATACAACAACTCCAAGGTCATCCTTATCAGCAAGCTCAAAATCAAGATCTAATAGGTTTTAATTTTTAAATTTTCATAACTTTGGTTTGAAATTCAGTTTGAAGTGATTCAAAGGGCATAGTGAAGGAAATATTTCATTAATTAGTTCCAAAATGCCTCCCAAACAAAAAAATCTACACCCATTAAGCAGTCAAAAAGCTCCACTATGATGCATGAAGAGGAAGAAATGAAACATGATATATCAAATTTACGGGACTAGCTGCAACAAATTTTTGTTTCATAAAGAACCACAAAAAATGAACTAGAATGGGATATGGATGGTTTAAAAGGAGACATGAATGGTTTTAAAGGGAACATGGATGGTTTAAAAGGAGATCTAGAAGGTTTAGAAGAAGACAAGGGAGGTTTGAAAGAAGGTTTGACAAAGTTGCTACAAGAAAGGCTTCTTAATTGTGACACGGTATCCCACGAGACTCATGATGAAAACAAAAAGAATGTGAATCATGATTTTAGAGACTCCAACTTTGGGTTGAATACAAACCACATTTCAAAGATTGATATGAGTAATTTGATGCAAGGATCTAGTAACATGGATACTACAAATGGAGAAATTTGTTGATCTACATGATGTGTAACACACACAAGGTACAAGGTACACATTGCATCTATATATTTAGAGCATAATCAGTTTGTGTGCTATCAATGGCTTGTTCTCATAAACCTTTTGTCGCTTGGATAATTTTTGCTAAGGAGTTGAAAGCATATTATGAGGATACAAAGAGAAATACTTTCTTTAGGAAATTAATAAATCTCAAACAAAAGGGTTTAGCTGGAGAACACATTGAGGACATCCAAAGATTGAATATAAAGATAAATGATATTCTAGACGATCATATGATTGATGTCTTTGTACATACTTTAAAGGATAACATCGAACATGAGGTTCGCCTTTGGGAACCTAAGTCATTGGAGAATGCATTTTGGGTGGAAAAAAAAAGTTGAAAGAAAATTTATGGCAACAAGGAAGTCTACGTCTCATAACTATAAAAATATTGCTACTTCTAGCCTTCCACAACCTACAAGGTTGACACCACAACAAATGGAGGAAAAAAGAGAAAAGGGGATTTGTTACAGTTGTGATAAAAAATACAGTAAAGTTCATAAGTGTGCTGAGAAGAAATTAGTTTACATAGATTTCGAAGAGCAGGAACAAAAGGAAAAAGAAACATAAAAATAAGAAGACATACACAAAGAACCAACCACAGGGGTTCAAAAAAAAGAAATGAATCCGACCACATCTTGTAATGAATTGGTAGGAATTACCGCTAGTCCTCAAACTCTCAAGATATAAGGATATATCAAGAATAAAAGGGTAATAGTGCTTATTGATTTAGGAAGTTCCCGTAATTTCATTCATATAAATATAGCGAAGGAGTTGAATTAATTTCTATATCCAACACTAGAGTGTCAAGTGATGGTTGCAAATGGAGGAACTATAAATTTCTTAGGGAAGTGCCATAATATCAATTAAACCATGGGGGGATATGTATTAAATAGTCTAATGCTTGCAATAGCAATGGGTGGTGTTAATGTTGTATTAAGATTCAAATTGTTACAATCTTTAGGGATAATATCTTTTAATTTTCAAGAGATTTCCTTGAATTTTTGCTAGGAAAGAAAGGAAATAAAATTAAGGGGTATCACAAGGAGACCTAGAGAGATAATTAGCTCTAATGGTATGAAAAATATTTTCAAGAAGGAAGAAGGGGTAATTGTGCAATTATGCTCACTAGATTTTCAAACATTTAAGTCATCTACTTATCCAGGTCGCCAGAGCGTACTTGAAAATCATTCACTACAAGGAAAAGACCCACTAACATATGTTTTTGTGGAAGCCCCTATAACAATAGCACAAAAATCCATTTGTAGCAGAGTTTAGTAGCAGAGATGGGTGGGTGGATGTTTCAGTGGATTTTTTTAATGATGTTTCTATAATACACAAACGTAGTGATGTGTCTATAATACCCAAAAGCATTGGTGCATTATATAATCATATGCACCGATGCTTAATAGAATATGGTGAACAGTGATAGAGTATTTTTAAATAAAAATTGAAACTGTAATGATGCTCTAAGTAAATAATGCACACAAGTGAGTATAATACTCAATATCACCAGAAAGGGTCGAATTAAAAAAATGTCAGTCATAAAATTTATTTTCCCAATCTAATGCTATACTCTCATGACACCTCAATGCTAAACAAGTACACTAATGCCCTAGTGCATAATCAATATATAGCTTCGATGCTTAATAGTAAGTGGTGCATCGTTGCAAGGGAATTTTTTCATTTAAAAAAAACAATGGTGTACTACCAATATATGACACACTGACGCATATATTAACAAATAGCACCAAGCAAATATTAAATTTAAAAAATTTCAGTCATAAAATTCATTTTCACCATTTCAGTGCTATACTAAAGTGATGCACCAATTAACTTAATGTATTTAAATGCATCGCTGCATAAACAACAAGGTGCACCAAGATAGGGTTTTAATTTAAAAAATACTCATGCGTTTAGGAACATGCACACACTGGTGTATCTACCCTAGTGCACTGGAACAGGGTTAAATAAAAGAAATGTACCAGTTATAAAAATTCATTTATACCATTTGTAGTGTTGTAGAGCTCTCAAACGCTGGTGCTACTCGTTTATTTTTGAAGCACCTTGTTGGATTAGGGGGTCCTAACCCAAGATCAGAGTTAGTTGCATCAAAAAAATCCCCACACTACTGGCCCCTTCAACATCAATCTGCGGTGTGTGAACTGAAGTCTCACCCGAAGCAATATGGGGGGATGTTGGAAATACATTTCCGCACCCAGAAATCAGTGTGATGTCCTTTTATGACCTCTGCGCATATCTATAAGCCCTTATGACCTATCGTTGTAACTTCTGTTAATAAGTGTCTAAACCTTCGTGAAGGTCTACGACTGGCTTTTGTGGACCTTGAATAGGTCAATAAACTACTTACGTACACCCTAATGTACCCTTAGATCAGTGTTTACTCGGATCTACCTAAGTGTTCAATAACTTTAATAGAAAGCACTATGATCTTTGCGTAATAACTTAATGTTAATTGTGTTAAGATATTAAGACGATTCAAATAAAGTCGCGCATCAATACATCATTATTTCATAAAGACATTATTCATCACAACATATATCACATTCATACATAACAAAAGTAAAGAGATAAACACAAGAATTTCTGTAACATTCTTCTTTATTGATCTTCAATATAATTTTACAAACACAAAACTTCCCTATGCACTCAGCTGCAGAGGTCTACACACTCATTTGCGGAAAATACTCTAGGCCTCTGTGCACTCAGCTACAAAGCCTTTTCCCCTCTAAGACTATTTCTCTGTGCTATACTTCTTCCTTTGTAACGATAGACCAGCTTAGATTACTTGCCTTAGATTCTCTAAGACAAACCTATTTATACAATCCCATGGTGTGCAGACCATGGGTAGATATTCAAAAAGCCGACTCAAGCTTACGTAAAGGAGGGTAAAACCCTTTTTTGACTCTTAACTAGCTATGCACTCCGCGACCATAGTTTACAAATACTTTACATTTTTTTACACAAAACTTGGGATTTTTCCCCAAAACTGACTGAGGGGACCCCATCCCAACAAGCCCCCAACACAAAGGTCATGACTAGCCCTCGAGTCACTCAGCTGGTGCAATGATATTTCTACGAAGATACCCAACTCTACTTGTACAATCACTACTTCAACCAGGCTCTGTGTAGCTGCCTACTTTACTTGCTCCACCTGCTACTCTGTGGTTGGTCCTTCATGGGCTCGCTTGATCTTCTATTTTGTAAGTTGAAAATTCACCAACTTTTCTTATATGTTGGCCGAGATTAGGTAGGGTTGATCTAACCAAGGATCCAACTTGGCCTTAAGGATTGCTTCCTTTTTCTGCATTTCTTCCACCTGTGTAAGAAGTTTCTTTGCCTCCTGTAACTTGATGAGGCGTTGCTCCGTAGCAATGGAGCATGTCCTTTCCCTCACTTCGTTGTATTGTTGTTGGAGCTCGTGGATATATATATTTAATATTTGCAGGGTGGGATCTTCTTGCAAGGTCATCACCACTTCCATGACCTGTTCAAACAAATATGTGTAGTCAACAACTGTGACATCCACAGTAGCTATCCCTTCCTTAACAGCAGCTTTGCACTGTTCCCTAACTTCTGGCATTGTTGAAGGCTGTGGCTTAAGCTCCAATTCTGTGATTTTCATATTCAGTTCAAGCTAAACTCTAGCCACCTCTTCCATAGCATCATGGACATCCACAACAAGTTTCCAGATCTTGGCCTCAAGCGGTGCTTTCTCATGTGCAACTTCGGCACTGTCCTGCATGCCTCTACAACCGCGATTGCCAGCTGGGTGCTCTGTTCCTGGATCATTTCCTTTGCCTTCAGGGCTTCTGTTTTCTTGGCGAACATTTTATCATTGGTCACCCTGTACTCGCTAATTAAATTGAGGGCGTGTTGCTCCTATGCTCTTAATTATTTTGTCACACCAGTCTAGGCATGTGAAGATATTTGTTGGGGAGTGCTCCAATGTTGAGGTTGATATTCTTCATAGTGCTCATGATGACCTTGTCGTCATCTGATTCCATGCTCAGGGACCCTTCTAGTAGTGCAAATGTCCTGAGGTCCACTGACTTGATAAGTTCTTCAGCTTGATGTGTCCGTATAGCCAAGCTCATTTTTCTAGCAGCCACACATAATTGAAGGTCTTGCTCTCATATTGAGCCTCGCAATGATTCACAAAAAACTCGCTACATATATAGCCCGACGTGTTAAAATGCATGCCCTCCATGCACTATGCAGCTAATGAGATCACGGGTGTTGAAACCTCGTCTACGTGGCACTTCCTCATGACCTTTTTAGCTAGTATCTGCGTGGAAATTTTCAACGTAGGGTCAATGACGGATGTTATGGAGTACCTGGCAACTTCTTGACAAGCTCAAATTTCTTCTTCATCTTCTCTGCCAAGTCCCACTCCCTTGTCTTTTCATCAAACTCCTTGGGCAGATTCAAGCCTTTTGTTGGTAGGAGCATGACCCAGTGGATAAGCATGATCTAATGGATAAGCATGTCTGTGATGAGGATAGGCGTGCCAAGCCATAAACACCCATCATGCACCAAAGTCAGAAGCTACCTTGTGCAGGTGGTATTGATGTTGGAGTGGTGATAGTGGGGCACATACAATGGGTTCAACAACCCTGATTTATTTACTCCATGAATCAACTCAACTAGCTCCAATGCAATGACACTAGATTCTTTGTAACACACCAATTTCATGTAATTCTCCATCGTGAGGTGGGGAAACCTCTCATTGTCAGCCAAGCCCCAGTCCTCCATGTTTAAAAGGGGAATCCTCACTAGGCACAAACATTCAAAGGTTATATTTTCTAGCAACAAGGGCATGTGAATGTCGAATTTCTATATATTTGGATCCTTGGTGACCTTCACCTTTCCTTTGCACAGAGGGATATACTCTAGCAACTTGGAGATGGGTTCTATACCCTCAACATATATATTTTATGTGCCCTCTTCAGTCTCCAAGTCTACAACCTTCTACGATTGCTTGTCCTTCTTCTGTGCTTGGGTAGTAGAGTGCTTTCTAGGAAACTCAAACACTTGCACTGACCATTTACGCTTGTCTTCCTTTGGCTTGTGGGTCTCATGCACTGGTGTAGGCTTCAACCCAGATGACCCTAGTGCCATTGGCACATGAGTTGAAGCCTCAATGCTCATAACTTTTAGGGCCGCTCTTTTGGAGGCAACAGTTCCTCTGGCACTTATAGTCTCACCTAGTCCTGACATAGTGTTGTGAATGAATTGCTAGGTATCCTCAGGTAGAGTATCAAACAAAGATCTTGCAACCAAATCTTCAAAAAACTCAGGATTCATGAGAAACAGACATCACAACTCAAAAACTCTAAGAATGCAAAGTGTTCTCTCCTCCATGGGCACACATAATATATAAGAGATTTTGAATTCTAGTTTGAGCGTTGCCCCCAAAATCCATCCATAAATTCTGGATTGGCAGTAGATCTCAAAAAATTTCAGCCTTAAATGCCGACTGCCAGCTCCTCTTAACTATCTTATGGTTGTCAAATCATGAACAATGTCTATAATGGTCACTTTTTGGTTGTGCTACGCTGCATCTCCCTCCATAGTGAAGCTCCCTTCATGCCTTCTCTGGCACTGTGACATCACCCTTTTTGACGTGGCACCCCTTGTCAGATAGTTCCACAAACCAAGTATTGTAGTTTATAGTCCTGTGCTCCCTTGCAATTGCCTGGAGCACTAAGACTGTTCTACTGTCATATAGTCATTGAGTTGGATCTCTCATATACGACTTCAATCTACTTCCATTCACCTTTCCCAGAGAAGGTTCATCGTTCAACTTAACAAGCTGAATCGCACCCCCATCTATGACTTCTTTGAAGACATATGGCCCCATCCAGTGCATCTGAAAATTTCCTAGAAACTTAGCGAACTTACTATCATATAATAAAACCAAGTCATTTAACTTGAAGTTCACAACTTAATTTGGTGATCGTGCTAAGCCTTTCCACATTCCTTTTGGAGTTGCTGATGAAATAAAACCAAGAATATATCTTCTTTGAGATCTTCTAGTTGTGTGATTTGCTCTTCCAAGGCTCTGCAGTCCACCATTCCTGTGAATGTTGCTATGCAGAGACTAGGCACAATATATTCCATATACATCACAACTTCTACACCATAGACCAATCAGAAAGGCGTCTGACTTGTTATCTTTTTGCAAGTAATCCTATACATCCATAATACTGTTGGTATGTGCACGTCCTAATCATTCTACCACACATTACAAAACTTCATTAGCACATTCTCCAATATCTTATTGAAGGCCTCCATTTTTCCATTAGCTTGAGGATGATATGGCGTACTCTTCTGATGATACAATTGGAACTCTTCTGTCATCACGTTAATCGTTTAATTAAGGAAGTGGGTACCGCGATCACTCATCAATACCTTTAGGCAACCAAACCTAGTTAACACATATCCAAACAAGAACTTGGATGTTGTTGCCCCTATGCAATCCTTCATAGGTTGTGCCTCCACCCATCTGGTCGGATATTTTGTCGTCGTGATGATATAGCGGGCCCCTGTCTTTTTTCCTCAGGCTGAATTGATCTGACAAAGTCAATTGCCCATTTCTCGAATGGCTTCAATGACAACTGAGGATGTAATGGATGTTCATCCCTCAACAATGGTCTGCTTGTTCTCTGACATGCATCTCATGCCTTACAACATGCTTTAAAATATTTATGCAATGTAGGCCACCACAATGCGGTGCATAAAATCCTCTATATTTTCACTTTTCCTACATAATTCCCTCCTGTAGCTCCATCATAAGCTTCATCCAGGATGTTATTTCATTCAAAATCAGGCACATACCATCATAGTATCTCATGAGTGCCCATCTTATACAAATGTTGTGCAATTACTGAGAAGTTTGTCGCATGCACTACTAACTCCTTCTGTTGGCTGGTGTATCCTTCTGGAGTCGTCCCTATAGTCAAAAAGTGGATAATATCCACAAAATAGTTGTCCGCTATGTGCACTATGAAGAGTTATGCATCGAGCATCCCTTCCTCCAAATTAGTAGGCTCCTCCCTTGTTTCAATTCATGACAAGCGATGAGGTCTTGTATTCAACCTGCTTGGCTTCACAATTACCTCAAAGTCAAATTCTTGGAATAACAACAACCATTGGCATATTGCCCCCCCAACACTAGCTTATTGACTAGATACTTAAATGTAGAGAGGTCGGTGTACATCTTGAACTGTTTTCCCAACAGATAGTGTCTAAACTTTTGGAGCATGTATACCATATCCGGTCCTTCGAGCTTTGTTATTGAGTAATTCTTCTCCGCCTTTGACAATTTTATTCTTGCAAATGCAATAGGATGATCCATCTCTCCTTCACTAGCCTGTGTTAGCACTGGTCCTAATGCAATACATGAGGCATCAACGTACACATGGAATTCCCTCTTCCAATCCGGGAAGACCAAGATCGGCGTGATGACCATATTTTCTTTCAATACATCTTTATTGCGCTAACATTCTTCATCCCAACAGAATGTAGAGTCCTTCTTCTACAGCTTCTCCATAGGCACGGTAATTTTAGCATAAACACTGATGAACTTTCGATAGTATCCAGTATGGTCCAATGTTTCGCGTAGCTGTTTGATACCCTTTGGAGCCTCAAAATTGACTATGACCATGATCTTAGCAGGGTCCATCGTTAGTCCTTTCTTACACACCACATGACCCAGCAAAATTCCAAAGGGGACACATAATAAACACTTATTCATATTAGACACGATATGATACCTTCAACACATATCCAACATTAGGCATAGACCAGCTACATGGCGCTTTACTAACCCAAACACTGTCGAGTCATCAAAATGTACCTCCAAGAATTTGTGAATAAATTATTTGAATGTCGTGATGAGTACGGGTGAGAATATCGTTGACGCATTCTTGAGTCCAAATGGCATTACTGTATACTAAAAACAACCCCATTCTGTCATTAAATTTGTCCTACTCCTATCTTTCGGTGCGATCTTAGTGTGATGCTATCTAGAGAGCCCATAAGTGAATGAGTAGGCCTCCTTCCCTCCAACATTGTCCAGTACCTCATTGGTAAACGGTGTTGGGAAAGGATCATGGACTCAGACATCATTAAGCTTTCTTAGATCTATGCAAATCCTTATCTCTCCCTTCTTATTTTCCTGAACTATCATCAGGCTCACCCAATCATATTCCTCCATTGGTTCAATAATACCTGCCTCAAGCATCTTGCCCAATTCCAAGCGGACAACTTCCTTGTATTTGGGATTAAGGCGATATGGTCTCTACTTAACAGGCTTCGTGTCCAATTTAAAAGTTATTTTCATCACCCCCAAATCACCTATGATGCCTTTCAAGTCTGAAAATTTTGTAGGAAACAAGTCTTGATACTTGCGAAGAAACTCAACAACTTTATCTACCATGGCATCATCGTCGTAGTAATCCCCAATCTTCGCAAATTTTGGCTTTGGTTCCATGCCAATGTTTACTTGCCTTGTTTCCAACGACGCAGTGATGTCTAGATTCTTTATCTGTGGACCTTCAACCTCACAGTGGCTCTCTAATTCTGGGATATTAATATTCCTTGGATCTTCATTCTCCGCTTCAGTAGTCATATTATAGCATTCCAGCGCACGACGCAATTGGGTGCTCCAATCTGGTTGAACTAATTCTAGGGGATCTTGTGGAATTTTGAAGATCATTGCCTTAACCTCCTACAGGGCTTCATCAATGATTTTGAACCCATATTCAAAAATGAAGGTCATTAAAAAGCCCTCCCTTAAGATATCCCATTTTGTGGTGCCATGGCAGAGCTTCGTTTCTAGGTACCAATTCATAGGGATTATATCCAATGTGTGATAGAATAAATGCACCCATTCTGGTTGCGGCTTTGTTCCATAAACTTTAGTCCATTTTGCTAAATCATCGGGTGGATCATTCCTCCCATCATATTTCTTGGTCAGCCGAAATTTTGGGTGACCAAATTGCAACCTCATCACTCTCCTATAATCATGCTATTCATCAAAGTTGTGGTTACGAATACCCCACCACCATGCATTCGTAGCGCATAACTCCAAATTTAGTGCTTGAAATTTATGGTCCTCAGGTACTTCTCTTTCAAAGGCATCTAAAAATTTATCCACATTAGTTAAAACATCAAAATAAGGTAAATTTCTTACCTCCGATGACACACAGTGTAGCGATTTGGTCATCATGTCGCAGCATAGTGTAGAGACTTCATGCAACTGGTTTTGCCAATGTTCCAATTCCTCATCTGAATCTGAGATACAAGAAATTTCACGGTCCCATGTAATCCTTCCTGTTAGCCTCCTGCTCATAGTAGGTATTCATCTTTCATGATCGACATGTTTACAGGCCAAATATGTCATACTGTGCGTGCCACAATGTTCCATATTTGTTGCTGAGGCAAGGAGGGCGCAAACCTTGTCTGCAAACATTTGAGACAGACTAACGTGATGACCGAGACCCAGACAAGAGGAAGCACAAGAGTTCATTCTTCAATTGGTGGTACTTTGGAATGTCCAGTGGTTTGGTTGTGGGTCGAGCTGGACATACAACCACACTTGTTGGAAATAAATTATTTGTCCTTGGGGGTCGCAATGGCAATTTATTTTTGATGATCTTTTGGGGTTTTGACCTGGACCTAGAACAGTGGAACCAACTTCAACAAAAAGTGCCATTTTTCTCCGCGGGCATACCATACGGCAACACTTATAGGTGATCGAGACTTATGGGTTATAGGTGGAAAGATCAGAGTACAATGTTGATGACGTTCGTGTGCTCAACACAAACACTTTACAGTGGAACAGTCCAGTTATAAAGGGTTCTGTTGAAGTTAGATGCAGGGGCACTCATGCTGTAGTTTTACACCCTTCAGAGAGCAGAGCCATTATGATTCATGGAGGTTATGGAGATTATGGAAATAATGTTCCTCACTGGTTGGGGGATCTTTCTCTTCTTCATACAGGTGAACAGATTCATTGGAGTGGAATGCATTGAATCCTGGTGGAAGAGTCCCATGTGCAAGAGGTTACCATTCCTTGACTACTGTTGAAGCATATGGTGTTCTATTCGGGGGGAAAGATGATGCTGGAATTGTCAAACAAGATTGCTTGAGCATATATGATGTAATGAAAAATAAATGGATCATTCCTAAAGTTCAAGGGGATGTCCCATTAGCACGTTCAAATCATGCAGCCACTTTGATGGAGCCTGATTTAATTATTATTCATGGGGGTCACCATGGGACACTGCGGTTAAGTGATACATGTATTTTACAGGTTTGGAATGGCCAAAGTTCGATGCTCCTGTATCAAGTGATGCTCGGGCTCCTATCTGTATAACATATAACTCTGATGAAGAGAATGCACAGTGTTGGTGAAGCACAAAAAGGCAAAAGCAACAAAGTTATCAAGGTCTCAAATCTCTATCAGGACTGCAGGAAGTCGGGCATAAGTTGAAGCAAAGGTTGCATGCAAGTCATTCAAGAAATCGAGATGCTGAGGATACTGGAAGAATGATTCTTAAATCTGTTGATGTACAACAACAATTATCCCATGTGCCACAAGTACAAGCTGTCGAAACTCAAGAAGATACTGTTTTAAAAATGATCACAAAGGAATATGATGCACTTGCTCACTACCACTGAGAAGCCGAATGTAGGAACGATGAAACTTGCAGTGGCTGAAACTCCTCCATTACCTCCATCCGCTTTGACCCGTTGCTAAGTGTTCTCTCATCCATGTATGCATTTTTTTAAAATCTTGATGGAGTTGCTTGTCTGTTTGATAATAGGTGTGTGCTCCAGCTTGCCTTTGAAGTATCCTCACTGCAAAAATAGAGGATCAAAGGGGATCCTGTTCTTGTTAGGCTTCGTTCAATAGCTCTAATGGTTATATTCCCCATTATCTACGCCTCATGAATTCATCCTCTCATCCTCTCCCTTAAGTCGTTCCACCTTACTTTCTTTTACTTTCCTTATGTTTATGTCAGGTAAGGAGGAACGTCGTTCCTCCTCATCAGGGATTACACCAGGGATTAGGGATATGAGGATACAGCCACCGCAACAACAACGACAATCCGCAACCCACATCGACTCCACCGCGCACTGCAACCGAACACTTGGGATAAAAAATTGGATAAGAATATCATTTGGAGCTCCTTTTGCTACATTGGAAGAGGCGTGGGATAGAAATTGAATCGTTCTGCTAGAAGCATTCTAATACCATATAAATTTTAATGGGTTATTTCCTCCATCAAACCGTAGATCATTGTTCATTTTAGCGACAACTATGCTTGTATCGGCAGCCAGAGTCTATAACATTCCAAAGATAATTGATGTAGCCAAGGGATCGCTTACAGCTAATATTTGTTGTTGCAGAACATGTTTCCTCAGGCCTACCTTATAAGCTTACTTCAAAACTTGCCTATTTTCATTGCCCTCTTTCTGTTCACTTCACTAGTTGTTCGAACTAATTCCTTGTGTGGTTTCAGATTTTCTATTGCTTGGTGGGCTTATACATTTCCTTTGACTGGTGCTGTTGTTGCCACAATCAAATATTCAAATGAAGTCAGACACCCATTTACACAATTCTTAGCGCTGGTCTTGTCTATTATTTCCTCTGTCATAGTGTTTAGTCTGCTTTTGATTAGCATATCGAAGGCTCGCGTGCTGGCACTCTCTCTCCAAATGATGCAAGTGTGTTGCAATCTTTTATAGGCCACACAGAATGCAGATGACGCTGGAGCTTCAGAAGTTTGCTTTCTCTTGGATAAAACTCAGTATGGGACTTCATCCCTTCTTTCTCAACAAATGGCAGATTGGCAAGGGCCTGCTTTATACTGTTACAACAATTCTGTTTTTACAGCTCAAGACCTTTATGCCATCTCACGCATTGGTCAAGACATTAAACTTGAAAAGCCATTTTCTATTGGAAGGTTTGGACTGGGGTTCAATTGTGTTTATCACTTCACAGATATTCCTGGGTTTTTTTTCTGGAGAAAACATGGTCATGTTTGATCCTCATGCCTCTAACTTGCCAGGGATCACACAGTCACATCCTGGCTTAAGAATCAACTTTGTTAGTAGAGGCATTTTGGAACAAATTCCTGATCAGTTTTTCTCCATACTTGCATTTTGGTTGTGACTTACAAAATCATTTTCCTGGCATGCTTTTCTGGTTTCCTCTAAGGACTTCCAATGTTGCTGCATCCAGATCTCAGTTCATGACCTAAAGCTCGGGAAATTGTTCAATCTGAATTCATTAATGAGGTTCAGGATGTATTGGCTGAAAGACAAGCTGCAGTGAATGTTGATGAAGAATATTGCAGTAACATCAAGTGATCATTTAGAGACAAACTTAGGAGAGATATCTGAACAAAGTGGTGACAATCATGCAATTCTTAAGGGTGGACAGAAAGAATACATGTACGCAGATCTTAGTAAGTTTTTCTTGACAGTAACTCTCTATGATCTGAAACAAACGAGCAGTCCAATAAATGCTGGTGACTGGGGAAATTTTTCAAACAAATCTAAAGGTGAACTGCATGATCTCGATATA
Organism: Pinus taeda; assembly: GCA_000404065.3. Taxonomy (NCBI): domain Eukaryota; kingdom Viridiplantae; phylum Streptophyta; class Pinopsida; order Pinales; family Pinaceae; genus Pinus; species Pinus taeda. Next base: position 91,348 of record APFE031513076.1, read on the forward strand.
GAGTTGGATTTTGGGAATGGAAAACACATTGCTATGTTAAGGTTATCACGAGGAGAAATCCGTCGGCGGTGCTCGCCCAGAAACAAACTGCACACTCAGTAAAGTTGCTTCTCAAAGTGTGGGCACGTTCGAGTATCTCGTTCGGATGTTCTTTAAGCATATTGAGCTGTACAAAATGCGGTTTGAGCCAAAAGACAAATTGCATTTGGTACGTTGCCTTTTTGTCTTGGGCTTCTTGTTCGTTATGCGACAGATCTGATTGCCATGATGGATAAGGGAGCAATCACCGTAGTGAATATTCTCTTTATATATATATATATATATAAGCACTACCTACGCGCAGACGAATTTTATATCAAGTTCCGCTCACTACAGGCATTGGGTTTCTTTTTTATTACTAGACCTGAATTCATGATGGAAAAGGTGGTTGACAGATCATTGATCCACTTGTCCTCCAGGTTTGGAGATTATCGGAAGGATGACACTTCTTCCTTTAGTTTTTCACCGACATTTGAAATATTTCCTCAGTTCATATTCCACTTACGCTGTTCTCATTTTGTTCAAGTTTTCAATAACAGTCCAGATGAGACTGCATATTTTCCGATGATCTTGAACAGAGAGAATGTCAGCAACTCAGTTGTAATGATTCAACCATCATTGATATCTTACTGTTTCAATGCACCTCCAGAGCCAGTTCTCCTTAATATTGCTTCCATTGCTACTGACCGAATTCTTCTCTTAGATGCTTATTTCACTGTAGTTATTTTTCATGGAACGACTATTGCACAATGGCGAAATGCTGGCTACCAGAACCAACCAGAACATCAAGGCTTTTTTGAGGCTGCCACGTTGACTGCTACAGAGATTACATTTACATTGTAAAGAAGAAGCTAATTCGCAAAGCTTTAGATATGATTCATCGAATTGCAGAAGAGGACCCTGATGAATCAGATGCAAAGGGAATTTGGTCATTCTCTGGCCATTTTGCATCGTTTCAGTCCAGATTAGCTCCAGACAGCAGGATTTCAGCCTCAACATGCTACCAGTATGCAATCCTCCTTTACTATGCAGTTTTGATTCATTTTTGATAAATATTTCGATCGGCCAAAGCGCCGAAACCTCCAGAAGCCTGCAGAAAGTGCCACAGCAGCTATTTTTGCCATAAAGAGATTAAAAAAGGTGATTGAACAGTTCAAAGACCTTCATCAAAGTCAAAGAGGTGGCTCTAAGCCTTTAAAACTCACCAGAACATAGTTAAAGCTATTAAAGACTATTCATATTAGATTTTAAAGGATTCAATGCCCTGTTATTAAAAATACAGAGTATCGAGCCACATTTGAGGGTGGTGCTGCAGGCCAAATACGCAGTAATGACTATGAGGCCAGTGCATGGCTCAAATGACACTTTTTAATCCATTTTTGAGGCTACTGCCTCATGCGCAGCCTTAGATATTTATTCCAAGATGCCAGCTGCCCCAGCGTAGCTCATATAGTCTTTCATGCATTTATTTTTAGTACAATTTAGCAGCAAACACTGATTTACTTCAGATCTGTTTGGATCGGTTTGATAGATATTTTGAGATATTTTCCTTGAGATCTTATCCATAGATCTAAGTCTGTAAATATTTTCTATTTAAAACCACCCTATGGACTGTTTTAAGGGTGAGAGGTGTTTTGATCCATAATCTGATTTTGAGACTTGCTGTGTACGCTCTAAGAGATTTAATAAACAGAGGTTGCTGGAACATTTCTGTTTGGACTGTCTAAATGTGGATTCGATGGCTGAAGAATTAGATTACAGAATTCTCATGCTTCTTCATGGACTAATAAGTTTTCCTCATCTCTTTCTACAGTTTCTATGTTTGCTATATCGTATCTATGTCATGATCTAAACTTGCAAGAAGAAAGAATAGTTCAGATGTCACTTAGCCGTGCTCTGCCCTCAATTCCTGTTTTTTCTCTATGTTTTCCTTCTAAATTAGCCTATAAATATGAATTCCTCTTAGGCTCATATTTGCACTAGTTTCCTCCGTATATGAATATTATTGTAGGAATTTCTTAATTGCTCCTATAGAATATTCATTCATGTTCCCTCTGTTAGCATGAATGAAAACTACTTAGCTGTCTTTCATTCCCTGACATCCATTTCATCCTCATTCAAAACTGATATTATTCCTTATGTAGCTATCCTGCTTTGTAGTCCCTTCTTTGCCAAAAAAAACACATCCTTCAGTCCACATCCTTGACTCCATGCCCAATGTTCTAAACCTCTTGCGCTTCGCATGCCAACACTGCCTGAATAGATCATTCATCCCGCCAAACTCAAACAAAAAACCATGTGCATAATAACTAGCCTGAAATCATTTCCTAAACAAAGCTAAATCCCAAAGAGAGAGCCCTCTCTGACTGCTGGTAGGCTAGGACCGGCAGTCCAAAGCTTGGTTTGTGGTTACCTCGGCCGTATCCCTTAAGGAGCCAAGGGACAACCTGAGTGTTAACAGGGTCAACCACATGTTTGACCAGAAAAGCAAGTGCAAACTTTGATTGAGTTTGGCTGGCTGTTTTGAGACTATTTTGGGTTGACTTTGACCATCATTCTAGGCTGCATTTATTACTGCCTTGACTGAGCTTTTTTGGAAGGTTGACCATTGACTTTGTGGACTAGTTAGGGTTGACTTGGACATAATTGCAATTTACTTTTGTTGACTCTCTCTCTTGTCTCTAAATTGACAAATAACATGTCATTTTGACTTGATTGAATGCTGGATATTAGTTGTGGATATTGGCTAGTCAAAGTTTGACTTTGACTCTTGGATGATGTACTCTCTCTGTTGTTGAACACTTGAAGACAATCTAATAGAAGAAGAATTGCAAAAGGTTCCCCCCATAGTGGGGTTTTTCCCTAGTCATTGACGAAATATTGTGTCTCTTGTATCTTGGTTGTCTTTCATTGTGCAATTGTATAATTATTCTATCTACTATTTCTCTATTGTCATTGGTCAATTGAAGAAGTGGAAATTGTTAAATTCGATCTTATTGGATATTGCTGAAGTAATAGTTGCAACATAGAACTATTTATGAAAAATTAACATGGTATCAAAGCTGAGGTAAAGACAAGCCCAAGAGAGATAGAGCAAGAACATCCATCTTCTAAGCAGCTGATTGAAAGAGGAAAATCTTTTAGTAAAAAAGTTTACTTATTATTTCAAGGATAATGAAAATCTAGTTGAATCATCTAAATTTGCAACATGTAAGACTAAGATCAATGTCACCTTAGATGAGTATGATGCCTTGGAGTATGCGGAAGGAAATTTTTCACCACCACCGAAAAATGCTCCTCAAGATACCAAATCCAAGTATTAGAAATGTGAGATTAAAGCTAAGAATAACGTTACTGATTCTTTAAGAGATCATATACTTGTTTATATTTCATTCTTGAATACTTCCAAAGAAATGTACGATAATATTGTTGGCATATATGAGGTAAACAATTTGAGCCACATAATGGAATTGAAAAATCAACTCAAGGAGTCTAAGTTGAATAAGGGAGAAATTGTGCAATCATTCTTCATAAGAATCACTGAGATCAAGGTCCAAATATGGACTATTCAAGAAATTATATCTGACAAGGAATTGGTGAAGACTACCCTTAGTGGTCTTCCTTCATAGGACATGTTCATTACTTCTATCAACAATAAGGAAATGATCCCTTCTTTTTATGAGCTACTTTCTCTATGTAATCAAGAGGAGATATTGATGATATCTAGAGGCAGAATTCAAAGGACAAATGAAGGAGAGCCCATTGCCTTCATTTCTTAAGGGAAGAAGAAGAATGTGAAGAAAGGAAAGGGAAAGCCATCTAAATCAAGAGGAACTCCTCAATCTAATCGAGATTCCAAGGATTCAGGAAGGCGAGATAGAGATGTTGAATGTTACAATTGTCATCGAAAGGGTCACTATGCTCGAGATTATTCCGAAAAGAGAGATGCTCTAAGAAGAAATTATTCAAGGTCCTACAATAATAATTGTGGCTTCAATAACAATAGGTCATATGAAGGAAGAGATGATAGAAGATATGGAAGGAGAAATGAAAGAAGAAGGGACTCTCCCGATGATTGTGAAGATAACTATTGTCCACCAAAGATGTCAAGAAACTCCAGGTACGAAAGTAATGTTACTAATCAATCTAAACATATTCTTATTTACACATTATCTAGTTCATATCCTCCAGATACTTGGGGTAGTTTCCTGGTTGATAGTGGGGCCTCTCATCACTTCTCTGGATGTAAGGAGTTTCTCTCTAATTTGGTAGAGAAGGAGACATATTTGAAGATTATTCTTGGTGACAAACACCACTCATCCCGTAAAGGGATTTGGTTCTATCAAATTTCATTTGGACTCTAAGGAATATGTTTTGCTTCATGGTGTGATGTACATGCCAGGATTGAAGAATAATTCAATATCAATATCTACTTTGGAGGATAAATGAGTGAGGGTTGCATTCATCAAAGGAAAAGTACTTACTTGACATGTTGGATCCTATATGAGAAATGTATTCACATTGAGATCTAGGTTTGAAGGACTTTATAGAGTCACTAGAAGACTCCTTCTAGCTATGCTCTATAATACAAATCATTAGGGTGAGCAATGGAACCGAATGCTGGCCCATCTACATTATGATGCTCTTCCAAAATTGAAGAAGTTGGTCTTTGGGATCTTCGGTGTTCAAGCTCAACATGAGTGAGTATGCCTTGGGTGTGCCAATGGAAAGAAGACAAGGGGACCATTCCCCTCTAGTGAAAACAAGATGAAAGACATCCCTCATCTCATTCATTCTGATATATGTGGTCCAATTCAAGTGCATTCACTTGGGGTTCATCTCTATTACATCACCTTCATCAATAATTTATTAAGGAAGACATGGATTTATTATTTGAAGCACAATGATAAGGCATTTGAAATATTCAAGGAGTTCAAGGCTTTGGTTGAAAATAATATAGGGAAGAATATAAAGATCTTCAGTTCTAACAATGGCAGGGAATACATCTCAAATGAATTTATAGAGTTTTGCACGAAGGAAGGAAATAAGAAGGAGACTATTGTGCACTACACTCCCAAACAAAATGGAGTGGTTGAGAGGAAGAATAGGTCCATTGTGGAAGCTACCTGAGCCATGCTCCATGATCAAAAGCTACCAAAGTTCATTTAGGCTGAAGCAACAAACACAACTGTAAATGTTAAAAACAGACTACCTCATCAAGCTTTGGACAACAAGACCTTGTTGACGATGTCGGATCTGACAACATTAGAGGATCACCCTGGTATGAAGTCCCAACTAAACCTCATACCATTTGGTGTGGGAGTCCAAGCCGGTACAATGGCCTAGTTGCCATTATCTTAAGGATTTGCCTCAACTCTTTCTTGTCAGCACAGGAGAGTGGTTTGCTTTGTCTTCGAGAAGTGAGATTCATGTGCCTGGTGAGTGTAAGTGTCACTTGTGTTAATGGTTCTTTCAACGTAGAGGGAGAGGGTGGGAGTGAGTCCCAAGTTGGTTGGGAGAAGTCCCAACTCTGTTAGGAACACACAACACAATAGGACATGCGCAGCTTCCGACGGAGTAGTCCACACGGATACGACAGTCACAACACACAAGGGAAGATAACATGTATAACACTTAGTAGATTAGTCCACACGAGTGTAATGGTTGTTACAGTAAGTTTTATGTGAAATGTCTGTCTGATGTATGGGAGAGTAGTCTGCACAGGAGAGTAGTCTTCACGAGCGAGACAACGCTAACAACATATACAACACATTTCCATTAATAGATTATGTATTACAACAAGTGAAATAGTTCAGATGTAGAACACATGTTAAAGAAACATGCATCACAAGTGTTGAATATTAGTCTTACAACAATTACAATACATGTGTGAAAAACATGTTGGCCTGTTGATAGGCTTCTGAATTAAGCGAAAGTTCCAAGACACATCGTTACACCATACATCACTAACCCTGAGTGCGGGGCATTGGAGCCACTACTTACTCCTCAAAGAAAAGATTACAGACTCTCTTGGCTATGTGGGAGGAGTTGAGGTGAAAAAGTCCTTTGCATGTACAAATGAGGGGGTATTTATAGCCAAGGGTGAAAACTGGCCCTTGTAGCTGTTCGACTACCCTCATGACTGTTTGACTTCCATGACCTTTTGACTTGACATGAATCTTTGTACAAGTGTGTCTCTTGGACTTCCACGTTACATTACATTGATTGACAACATAGCCCATAGTGGAGATGTGGGCGACATGACCTATGAAATGACTCGACATGACAGTGCTCGTACATTCATGCTATTGCTGGAGTGCGTGTCGAGCTACAGTGCTGCTGGGTGATGGATGTCTTCATGGTGTATCACAACTTCACCTTCGCATGGCAAAGTGAGCGAAGTCTTCGATGGTCTTTGGTTTGCTTGATGATGCTTAGGCATGTTACTCCTTGCTTGCATGTTGGAAGGATGTATAGGCTCATCTGTTCGTGAAAGGTGCATGCTCATTCGTTCGTCTGTTCATGAGCACATCTTGCATGTTTGCTCGTCCGTCCGTCCGTGAGCATATCTTTGCATGATCATCTGTTCGCGGGCACATATCTTCGCATGCATCGATCATTCATCCATTGGTGTACCTGTCCTTCTGTATGTGCTCCCTTCATTCATCCCATTCATCATCTTTCCATGTTTGTTGGTGTACCTATACTTACAGTTACTCGTGATGAGACGACATCAAATCCAAAAGCTCCTAGTCTACCATGACACATGATCATTTTGGATGCAGGTGACCGAGAGAAGCAACAAGGTTGTGAAGCGGGATGATGGCTCCAGGCGCTACTGATGAAAAATGCGCAAGAGTCATTGGGTGATGAAGATGGGAAATCCAAGTTAACAGTGACTGTCTGCGAGGTCTAGCTTGGTTGGAAGGCAAAATTTCGCAAATTTTGGGAGGGCCAGTCTGGGCCACAGGAAGGCAAGGTAGGCAGGATCTGCGTAGTTTTCGGAATGAGCAGGCTACATGGGCTGGAAGGCTAAATTTGCACAATTTTATGGAGGAACAGGCCCGACTGCAAGGAAGGTGAATAAGAAGAGATTGCGTAGTTTTTGGAAGGAAGTGCCTGGGAGCGTGGCAGCCAAAACTGCGTAATTCCCAGAGGGAATTGGTAGTTGGCTGCTGGGGTCACTGGTAGTTAGTTGTTGGGGTCATTAGCAGCCAAAAATGCGCAATTCCCAGAGGAACTAATAGTTGGCTACTGGGGTCATTGACATCCAAAAATACGCAATTCCTAGAGGGAACTAATAGTTGGTTGTTGGGTCACTAGCAGTAGAAACTGCGCAATTCCTGGAGGGATCTGGCAATCTGCTGCTAGGAGTTGCTGGTAGAGGAAACTGCACTAAGGTTGGGAGGTTGACTTACTCATCATCTTTGCGTAATTTTTGAGCTAAGCGAACTACTGGGCAGAAAAACGATATTGAAAATAGCAACAAGAAATGCTAAAAATAACATTGCTAAAAATAGCATTTCAGGATATATTCCAATTTTGATTTGTCCTTGAATCAAAATTGAGAATTAAAATTCGAATTTAGTCTCACCAGCTGTTTGAAAAAATAAATAATTAATTCATCTTAAGTTAATTAGTTGGAGAAAATCAAACATGAAGTCTTTGTGAAGACATGCAATAGTTATCCCTTTGATTGAGGAAGTTATCCATTAATTAAGGAGATAAGGATGAGTTGCATTTGAGTTGTAATTAGTTAGCTCAGTTAACTGAGTTAAGTCCAGTTAAATTAGTTCCAAACGGTTTGTGGAACTAATTGTGAGTTCAATCAGTTATTGCATGCATGCATGCAACTAGTGTTCTCCAGATAACTGAATATTCTCACATAAAAAACTCATGCATGTCAGTTCAAACAAAGACCTAGTTGAGATTAAAGGAAGGGACAATGTACTATCAGTTGCTAGAATATTCCCATGTGAATATCTCTTGCATGCATAAGGAATTCATTCCTTCAGGATTGCACAATTATTACAGAGGTTAGAGCAGTGTGTGAGGTGAGAATCACACAGGTGGCAGTTGGAGGACCTAGGAGAATCTGTGCAAGGAAATATGAGGCTTGGAGGACTGAAGGAAGGCATATGTGTTGTCTATTCTGTCTATGAGCAACAATGAGGGATTGTATTGAGAGCTGGATAGCTTGAGAGCTAAAGCTTTGTGTAATCCTGAGATATTTCCACTTGTATGATAATACAAATAGTAGGGTTTTTAACTGAGGCTTTCCCCTGAGTATTCTTCTGTGATTCATGTGTGATTGAATCTTCTTCTTTGTTATATGTGTTATGTTTGATCTTGCTCAAAATCAATTAAGCTTTTGCAAGTTTGATTGTAGAAGTAGATTAAGTATTTTGCTTTAGTACATTGCATAATCAGTTTAATCTACAATGATAATTTCTACATGGTATCAGAGAAAAGGTGATCAAAGTGGAGAACAATATACAAAGAAGTTCGAAGTTCGAAGTTTTGAAGTTCTTGATTATCGGTACAAAATCGATTTCTTATCACATCTCAAAGTTCACCAATGGCGTTCAATGGCTTGAGACTCGAGTATGCCCTGGATGGAAGCTAGAATTACATAGCCTAGAAGGATCACATGAAAGTGGTATTAGAGGACAACAGTTTGAAGGACTTCATTGATCAAGAAGTCCCCAAGCCAACAACAACTAATGCCCAAGAATTGGAGGAATGGAAGAAATGTGTGGCGAGAGCGAGGAGGATTCTTCTGGAGGGAGTTCAAGACCATATTATCTAGAGTCTCCATGGGAAGGAGACTCCATTTTCAATGTGGAAGACATTGAAGGATTTATATCAAAACAACAATGACTAGAGGAAGTTGGCGCTGAAGGACAAGCTTTGGAAAATCAAGTGTGAAAGGGCGACACGATCTCTACATATCTGAACAAGCTCACCACTTGCAAAGATGAGCTTGGAAGTGTAGGAATCATGATAGCCGATGATGACGTGGTGAGTCTTGCTCTCCTCGGTCCTCCTAAGAGCTAGCATAGTTACCAGGACTCAGTAAATGGAAGAGAAAAACTGCGAGATTGGGAATGACTGTGGTCGGATCTGACGCAGGAGGAGATCAGGAGAAGCACTAGAGATGGTTCTTCATCAAAGAATGATGATGAAGAAAATATAGCCTTAGCAAGTAAGGCGCGGAAAGGGAAAGGGAAGGATTCTGATTCCAAATCGAGTTCTTCCCACAATGGGAAGAAGATTGACAAATCTAAAGTGCGATGCTTTAATTTTCATGAGGTGGGCCATTATGCAACAAATTGTCCATTGAAGGAATCCAAGAAGGAATCCTCTAAAGGATCAGATGGTGAGGCATTGGCCTCATAGTTCGAATTGGATTTTACCCTCATCGCATGCATGGTTTCATCGATGGTGGGTTGTGTTCGGTACCTCGACAGTGGAGCCTCATTCCACATCACCGGCGATAAGAGTTTCTTTAGTACCTTGGAGGAGAAGGACCTCCAGATGCGCATAGAGATGGGCGATGATGGAAAGTACTGTGTTTCAGGTGAAGGTACAGTTGTGTTTCAGAGGGAGCATGGAGCTCCTCTCACCTTGACTGATGTAAAGTATGTGCCTGGACTAAAGAAAAACTTGGTATCAGTCGTGATGTTGGAAGAAAAAAGTTATGATGTAGTCTTCAATAAAGGAAAGACATTCCAGAGACACATAGCCACAGGTCAGACCAAGAGGATTTGGATTCGAGTGAAGAATCTCTATAAGCTGGAGGTAGATGACTGTGCTGCATTAAGTTCCAAAGCAGAATTGGTGCAAAGCCAAGATATTGGCGAGTTATGGCATAGAAGGTTGGGCCACTTGCATCATGGGGCCTTGAAGATAATGCAACAGATTTCTATCGGACTTCCCAAAGGTAAACTTGAGCAAGTGGACACATGCAAAGGTAGTACCTTGGGTAAGTATGCAAAATCTTCCTTTCAGGATTGAGACAGTTGAGTTGGAGCAACCTTGGAGTCAGTCCATATAGATGTGTGTGGACCATTCTCGACAGCCTCTACCACTAAACAAAGGTACTATGTTATTTTCGTTGATGATTTTTCTCGTAGATGATGGATCTATTTAATGTAGAAGAAGGATCAAAACTTCTCAAGTTTTTGTGAGTTCAAAGCCTTGGTTGAGAAAGAATCAGGAAAGAAGTTTAGGGCCTTGTGAAGCAACAATGGTGGAGAGTATGTCTCTCAAGAGTTTAAGGACTTCTGTGCAGCAGAAGGAATTAAACGGGAGTTGACGGCACCCCATAACCCACAACAGAATGGGGTGGCTGAAAGGAAGAACATAATGATTGCGGGAGCAGATCGGGCGATGCTGCATGACCAAGGCCTACCACTTCATTTCTGGGCTAAGGAAAGCAACATAATAGTTTACTTGTAGAATAGAAGCCCACATCGCATACTTGGGATGAAGACACCAGAGGAAGCTTTCTCCGGGAAGAGACCAAATGTGAGTCACCTAAGGATCTTTGGCTCATCAGTTTATTGCCATGTGACCTAGGATGCCCGAAAGAAGCTAGAGCTGACAGCTAAGTTGGGGATACTTATGGGGTACAATGATACTCCCCACAACTATTGGGTGTATTTGCCTACTAATCAGAGGATATTGGTTCACAGAGATCTTAAGTTCGACGAGTTGAAGGCCATGTGAGTTTCCCTTGAGAGGGAGCTCAAGATGCAGGCAGAGGAGGAACTTTTGGTTCCTAAGGAGGAGGAGCCTCCGACTGATGCGAAGCATGCGTATGCAGAGGGTTAAGGAGTGGAGACATCCACTTATGCAGAGTCTTCCAAAGATGGGCAGAAGTGCATGAGAGAAGCTGACGGATTGTTGTCGGATGTGAAAGAGAATTGGGAGAACCATCTTCTCAACATAGACAGAGGAGGTCACCTGTATGGTACACTGGTTACATGGCCCTTGTTGGGGAATGTGTAGAGACTAAACCATCTTCCTTTGAGGAAGCAGTGCAGTAGCCAGTTTAGGTTTATGCTATGGTGGAGGAGTATGACTCCATAGTTCGGAATAGTGTTTGGTATGTTGTTCCAAGACCGGAGAACAAGTTAGTTGTGAGTTCCCATTGGCTTTACAAGGTAAAGCATGTTGCTGATGGTAGTGTGGAGAAACATAAGGCAAGGTTTGTTGCCCGTGGTTTCTCACAGGTCGAGGGGATCGACTATGATGAAACTTTTCTCCTGTAGCAAGGCAATCATTTATCATATCGATGTTGGCACTATCAACACAGATGGGTTGGAATATCCATTAGATGGATGTGAAGAGTGCATTCCTTAATGGAAATATTGAGGAAGAGGTGTACATAGAGCAACCAGAAGTATTTGAGACCTTCGATTGTGAGTCGCATGTGTGCCGACTCAAGAGAGATTTATACAGGCTGAAGCAAGCACCTTGTGCTTGGTACACCAGAATCGACAACTACTTCACCGGGTTGGGCTTCACAAAGAGTGAAGCGGATGCGAACTTGTACCACATCATGGTGGAAGGTAAGTAGTTGCTCATTGTTCTTTATGTTGATGATCTGATATTGATAGGTGATGATCAGTTGATCATGTCTTGCAAGGAGGACCTTGCAAGAGAGTTCGAGATGAAAGACATGGGTCTCATACACTACTTTCTAGGCATGGAAGTGTGGCAGAAGGATGGGGAAGTGTTTGTGTCTCAAGGCAATTATGCCAATGAGATACTCAGAAGATTCCACATGGAGAAGTGCAAGCCCATGCAGACTCCTCTAACAGGTAACAGGAGGAAGGAGGATGCTACTTCAGGTGAGGTAGTAGAGGCTACCATATATCGACAACTTGTGGGTTCATTGATGTATTTAGTGAACACATGACCAAATTTGTGCTTTGCGGTGAACCAGCTGAGTCAAGCTATGGTTCAGCCTACCAAGCTGTTTTCGAAGGCAGCAAAGCATGTTTTGAGATACCTCAGAGGCACATCTTAGTTTGGATTATGGTACAAATGGTCAGAGGGAGTGAAGCTACATGGCTTCACAGATGCAAATTGGGCAGGGAGTCCATCAGATCAGAAGAGCACATCAGGAGGAATTTTCAACCTTGGTTCAGCTTTAGTTTCTTGGTACAACAAGAAACAGAGGTCAGTTGCACTTAGCTTAGTAGAGGTTGAATACATGGTTGCAAGTCAGGCAACATGTGAGGCCATTTAGATGTGGAAAATTCTAGTTGGTTTGTTTGATCAGAGGATGGATCCAACTGTGATCTATTGTGATAATCAAAGTTGTATCAAACTCTCTAAGAATCCAGTATTTGGTGACAGGTCCAAGCATATCGACATTCAGTATCATCATCTCAGAGACTGTGCGGCAAGGAGGATCATGTTGTTGCAGTATGTTTCGACCGAGGAGCAAGACGCTGACATTTTGACTAAGGCATTGTCAAAGTGTAAATTCGATTTCCACAGAGATAGGATCGGGGTGATAGATAATCCCTTTCTTGTTGAGAGGGAGTGTTGAAAATAGCAACAAGAAATGCTAAGAATAACATTGCTATAAATATCATTTTGTGATATATTCCAATTTTGATTTGTCCTTGAATCAAAATTGAGAATTAAAATTTGAATTTAGTCTCATCAGCTATTTGAAAAATAATTAATTAATTCATCTTGAGTTAATTAGTTGGAGAAAATCAAACATGAAGTTTTTGTGAAGACATGCAACAGTTATCCCTTTGATTGAGGAATTTATCCCTTAATTAAGGAGATAAGGATGAGTTGTATTTGAGTTGTAATTAGTTAGCTCATTTAACTGAGTTAAGTCTAGTTAAATTAGTTCCAAAGATTTTGTGGAACTAATTGTGAGTTCAATCAGTTATTGCATGCATGCATGCAACTAGTGTTCTCCAGATAACTGAATATTCTCTCATAAATAAGTCATGCATGTCAGTTAAGACAAAGACCCAGTTGAGATTAAAGGAAGGGACTGTGTACTATCAGTTGCTAGAATATTCCCATGTGAATATATCTTGCATGTAGAAGGAATTCATTCCTTCAGGATTGCGCTGTTATTACAGAGGTCAGAGTAGTGTGTGATGTGAGAATCACACAGGTGGCAGCTGGAGGACCCAGGAGAAACTGCACAAGGAAATAGGAGGCTTGGAGGACTGAAGGGAGGCATATGTGTTGTCTATTCTATCTATGAGCAGCAGTGCGCAATTGTACTGAGAGCTGGATGGGTTGAGAGCTAAAGCTTTGTGTAATCCTGAGATATTTCCACTTGTATGATAATACATATAACAAGGTTTTTAACTAAGGCTTTCCCTAGAGTATTCTTCTGTGTTTCATGTGTGATTGAATCTTCTTCTCTATTATATGCGTTTTGTTTGATCTTGCTCAAAATCTATTAAGCTTTCACATGTTTGATTGTAGAAAAGTATTTTTCTTTAGCACATTGCATAATCAGTTTAATCTACAGTGAGAATTTCTACAAAGGCCTGCTCATGAAATTTGCACAATTTCTTGGATGAGTATCCACTCGACTGCTAGGATGAATGACTGGGAAAACTGCGCAATTTTTTGAGGGAGACATGGATGAGCACTTGGTGTCTATCCGGACTGTCTATGAAATTTCCTCAGTCAACTAAGAAAGTAAGGTCAATGGCCTCTGTGTAATTTTTGAGGGGATTCAGTCTTGAGATGACTGTCAGGTTCGACTATCCAGGTGGTCAGTATAAAAAGGATTGAATTGCTTGTGGGCAGCACAACCTAAAAAAAATTGCTTGATGCTTCCACGCTATTCTGGTTCACAGTTGATCAAGTCGATGGAAAGGTGATGGTACAACTGTTAGAGGGGAGTCTGTTTGTCAAAACTTCAACAAAAATGACTAAGTGTGTGAATGATCAAAAGATACATATGTGATCATGCAAACACACACTCTCATGACTCGAAGACGAAACAAATCAAACCATCTAGACACACATGTTCAACATGACTGACCGACGTTGCAAGTGACAAGCATGACAATCGCGATCGACCGTTCATTGATCAAGATGAAGCTTACACGACAGTGAATGTGACTCCATGTGTGAGTGCAACAGATGCTTTCATAGTGAACACAACAAGCACATACGAAGCGAAGACTTTGAGCATAACCAGAACATGGTCACAAGCATGACTTAGACTCCAACATATAGAAAATTAAATGAAATGAACAAACAAGGTTGATGCAAGGACTCACACGAGCTCATGGAGTGAACCCGAGTGTGTGTAGTCATCAAGTGAAACTCTCAAGGGAGGCTCCAAAAATGGGTGCAGGCCAAAATTTTGGAGGGTGGTTGTAGCTGCTACAACACTTGGCGACACACTAGCAGAACTCCAACTTCTCTGTTTCAGTTCGTTGCTAGCATAGGGCCTTAGTTTTTTAGGGAGTATTGAATCATTGTGTGGGTTACTTCAGCTTCCCCACTTACCCCATGGACATACATGGTCCACCCTTTGACAACTCAACCAAACACAATCAAAAGTTCAGCTTGATCTCAGTGTTTCAAATTCAGGAAGGGTAGCTTAGCTCGCGAGTTGAATATTTTCAGAGTATAAGTTTTCATCTCTGGTGTTGCTCCGCTGCCAGTAGGCTTGGATAGTACCTCGATGGAGTCATGCATGAACACACACATTGCTCCATTGCCAGCAAGCCTCAATAGTACCGTAGTGGAGTTATATGCTTCACCTCTCTCTGCAAGAAGCCTTTCTCTTCTTTTACCTTTGTATTTTTCAAGAGGACTGTGCATTGACACTTATTTATTTTGGGGTGGAAGAGGGATCCATACTTATTGAAAGCAGAAGAGGTTGTTCTTTCAGAGAAGCACGTAAGACCTCTAACATTGGTTTTCTCGTTTAGATTTCCCCCTTCTCCGTTTCTACTAGTTGGATGAGCTTGAACACACATAGCAGAAGGCTAAGTATAAGCATGAGGCTTCCCAGTGTGGACACCAATTTATGGTTGGACAAAAAATTCCCTTGCAGACAGTTCGTATTTTTCATCAAGGCTTCATCGGCTGAAGGTTATAACCAAGCATAGAGAAGATGAACACAAGACTAGCCAAGTGCTGCAGTGTCACAGGTCTCTTCAAATTTCAGCCACATACTCTCTTCAAAAGCCAGAACGTAGTAGATGGCAACACTTATTTCTGGAAAGAAATAAAGTAATATACCAAGCAAATAAAACAAATGTAAACAAAAATAGTAAGTAAAGAAAACAAAGTGAAAACAACAACAAGCAAGCAAAGCAAACAATCATGCAAACCAGAAACCAAAGACAAGCGAAAAAGAAAGCACTATTCCTACTCCTACATTAAATCGCCGGGGCTACGTGAAATTAAATTTCCAATGAAGCCACCGTAGGTGTACCTAACATGTAGTCACAAAGATACAAGTGATTAAAACAAATAAAAAATAGTGGCAATAGAAAATGAAAAAACTTAAAACTTTCACATGAGAGAGAAGGTCTCGCTTGTGGGCAGAAGAATGTGTCACAACCACCCAACACACATGCTTACCTCTTCCGTGACTACCGTTTTTCAACAAACCTTGGAGGCCTCTTGTGAGTGTGTGTTGTTCTACACCAAGTTTCTCAGCGAGTCCAAGGAAGGACTGAAGCTTGTTACTTGCAACATTACTCACCAAGTAAGATTGTTCTAACCATTCAGTGATTGGATCATAAAATTCGTGATGATTGTTCTAAAATATTTGTGATCTTTGAGAAGACAAATTCCTGATTCGAGAGAGGGGATCACGATGGGAATCTGATACAGATAGATAGATCTGGTCATTCTCATCAGTCATGTCAAGACAGTGAGGGCTTGCCATAGCCATAAATGCCTCACTTGCTTGACAGAAGTCTAAAAAGACATATGTTACATGGTGAAGATCATAGTGTGCGAAGCGACTGTTATTGGATGTATTGTTGGGAAAATGATAAACTACATGACAACCATCTGAGATAGAAGAGAAACCAGACCAGTCGGTTGAGATGCCATATTCCCAGTTTGACATGAACAAATAAACATTTTGAACAATTGTACGAACACTCTGAATGAGGGAACCAAGTTCATTGTGCACTAGGCATGATAGAACACTCACCTGCAACTAGTGAAAATGTGTGCAAGCATCATGGTCATCATCAAAATGTAGAAAGGATGTCGACACTGTGAATGTGTGAAACCGATTGGGGTGTGGTGAAATGAGTGTAATTGGATTCACACGATAGGTTGTGCACTCGTCATCACACAGGGAGATTGCCGGTGTGATGAGTGGGAAGATTTGACGTGAAAAATTTGCAAAAATACCAAGGAGTTGATTACAAGAGAGAACATTTAATAAGTGTGATTATAGATAGAGATGATCAACTTCACTGTCCCATGATTGGATGAGGGACAAACACTCCCACCCCGAACTGGATGTAAGAGAGGTGCATGAAGACATACATGTTGTAACAGACTCATGGATTCAATCATTAGCGAAAATCTGAAATTTTGAAATATCATACCCCGAATAGCAAATATTCTTTACACGGGGATCCACCTTGAGTGTAGCCATGTAGATAGATGGATTGTGCGTGAGAAATGAGATATGATTTGGTTTGACGGGCTTACTAGAGTCACGAGGTCTTGACATAACCATCAATGGACATTGAAGTGCCTCGACTCCCTGGCACGTCTGAGAACTTTCCAGAATTGAAAATTTTCATTTTGGGATGTGAACCAGATCATGCATGGCTTGAGGATGGATGTTGTTACTAATTTCAAAACTTCTCTTAGGATGACAACCATCTCTGTCATAGGCTTCGTCAAAATCTTCAGCATGCTGACTTGACGAGCTATCTTCATGCAACACACAAGATGATGATGAGTGGGAAGAGTCCTGTGTGTTGAGACTATTTTCATTGTGGACAACCTCATTGCCTTGTGTCGATTGAGGAGATAACTCAGAAGATGAAGAAGCAAGAGAATGCAGAGTGTCTCTGATGCATGTTGATGCATTGTGAATGATAGGACACACAGGCAAGTGAGGCATAGAGGAAGCTTCGATATGGATGTATGCTTTGACTGGTGCGCATTCCAGATCTGACTTAGAGTCTACATGAGATGATAATAAATCATATGATGTGCTTGGGAATTCATCACAATATACAGAAGCATGGGAGTGGTAAAAGCCCAAGATTGGAGGTTGATTGAACGAAATGATTGTGCATGATGTTTCACCAAGATTCGCGGATTGTGGATCGTTCAAGAATGGAAGTTCAATGCTTTGAGAGGAATTGATTGTATCTTCACTGTCCTTCTCCTCTGCCTGTATGATGAGACTGCCTTGCTCATGAATGCAACTTGAGCCAACAGGTCAAGAATCAAGAGAGTGTGCATAACTAGCTTGTGAATTAGATCGCTCAAGAGGGTCATGATGTAAGGAGTCACGGCTTGTAGATTATGGAGGAAGGTAGAGATGCAGATTAGACTCAAAAATTGGGTTAAGAATGGTGATGTCCTCTTGCGGAATTGAGGGATGAGTTTTTGCCATATGCTTTCCTAACCATTCTGGAATTTCTTCCGTTGGGGCGGGAGGCAGCTGAGTAGATGGATTGGGAACATGTTGCGTAGATTTCTCAGCTTCACACCCGCTACGAGGGGGGACCCGCTGCACATATTTCTTAGTTTTATGGTTGCTGTGAGGGGGCACCCTCTTTGAGACATGAGGTGTCTCATGATCTGCGAGAGTTAAGGAAGAAGGGAAATCGGGAAGTTCACTATTTCGGGAGACATGAACCAAGCGTTTCAACTCTTCACTCATGAAGTCAAGGTCCATAAACTGCTAAGAAATTTCATGACATAGGTGAAGGAAGCAAATAACAAATCCCTCAACTGATTCGCCAGGCTTCATTCTTAAACAAGAGATTCTTTCATAGACATCTTGGTGGTCACACTCATCGAATGCTTGATGGAAATCCATGACGAAAGTGTGAAGGGAATGGATGAAAGAAGGTGGCAGGGTATGGCACCACTGATTAACGTGAGCTTCAAGGGTGAGGAAGAAGAGTACACAAACAATCTCACCACTATCAATTTCATGAGATTCACAAAAAAGAAGAAAATCATAAATGTGGTCGGTTACAGACGTTCTGTCCTTACTGTCAAACTTTAATAAGGACAAGTGATTGAGAAGCTCATCAGGGATTGATAACTGATTAAGAGAGAAATGAGAGAAACACCCCAGGAGCATGAATCATGTATTATTCATTGGGGAAGAGATTTAACCTAGATGTACAGGCTCAACTTGTCATCTGTCCCTCCTTCTAGTGCCAAAATGTTGATGGTACTGGATCCGCCAACATCAGGGGATCACCCTGGTATGAAGTCCCATGTAGACCTCACACCGTTTGGTGTGGGAGTCCCATCAGGTACGATGGCCTGGTTTCCATTATCTTAAGGATTTGCCTCAACTCTTACTTGTCAGCATATGAGAGTGGTTTGTTTTGTCTTCAAGAAGTGAGGTTTGTGTCCCTAGTGAGTGTCTGTGTCACTTGTGTCAATGGTTCTTTCACCGTAGAGGGAGAGGGTGGGAGTGAGTCCCAAGTCGGTAGGGAGAAGTCCCAACTCTGTTAGGAACACACAACACAATAGGATTTCACAACTTCTAGTGGAGCAGCCCACATGGATGCGGAAATCATAACACACAAGGGAAGATAACAAGTATAACACTCAACAGATTAGTCCACACGAGTGCAATGGTTTTTACAAAAAGTTTTATGTGAAAGGTCAGTCTGATGTCCGAGAGAGTAGTCTGCATGAGCGAGACAATGTTGTTGGGCCGTTAATATGCCATTATTATTATCACTTTTGAACACTTATCCCACCCATTTCCACTATTCTTCATCATATCATTTGTTATAATTTATCATTTAAATCCATTTTATAAATGATTTATGCTCTTATGAATGAATATTATCTATTCTCCTTTATTTCTAATAAATTTATGATTATGAATTATTTTATCAATGATAGGTTTAATAGGTTGGTTATAACATTATTCACCATTTTTAGCCTCCAAGGTAACTTCCAGATTGAAGATTTGATTTTTAAAAGCGCCAACTCAGAAATTCGCTGGAATAAGGAGTGAAAGTTTTTCGGTTGAGATTTTGAGCAAATGAAGACGAATCTGAAAAATCCGGAACATGGGTTTTGTCCAGAACGGGCCCAATTAACTTTAATATAGAACGGTTTGCCCAAATTCGGTTTGTACTGAGAGAAACGCAGGGTTCTTTGAGCACGATTTTCTCATATTTTCTATTGCGACCGTCCTCCAAATCTCAGCTGCAAAGCCAAATTCGTCTTGCTCTTGTTGAGAGATGAAAGGAAATATATTTTCTTGTTGA